>MQRK01215965.1:18265-30621 GCA_001938485.1 Girardia tigrina
GCTTCGCGGGTTTATTTCACGGATTGCCCGCGCGATAACCTATTATGGGAGGGTCGGCTGACCCCGTAGCCTCATCGGATCGTCCAGTAAGTGACTTTGTTAATTTTGACTAGTTTTTTTAATTAATTTCTTGCTCTTTAAGGATAATAACTGCTTACAAGGGTTCGTTGTCAACCCATACGTTTCGCCCAGGTATTCATCCTGCAAGGGGCTATCCGGAGGGGGTCGGTTGACCTCTCAACTCCCCTGGATAATTCGGTAGGCGATTAAGTTTTTGGTCTATTTTAATTCTTTTTTCTTTTAGAATCTATAACTATTCTCGGGGTATGAAAATCCTCGGCGGGTCGTCATCCCAGATTGCTCGTTTTGCGTGTTATGCGGGGTCGGTCTTCTTTTTATTATCGGGTAATTTTTTATCAACTTTGTATATTTCATTCGTTTATGATTGTCTTTTAATTTTCCTCTATGAGCTTCAAGGGAACCGGATAGGAGGGGTCATTGTGTTATAAGGTTTGAAATATATGTATGAAACTTGCTGATTTTTTCTTTGTTTTCTTTGGTGTCTGTTATGTGTTATGTTTGTGTGTTTGCGGATGACTGTAACATTTTTCGACCGTAACATATAGCAAATTTTAGTTTTTCGTGTGATTAAATAAATTAATATATGTTTTTATTTCAGTAATTGTCTAAAAAATTTGAATTTTCGTCAATCGAATATCATATCGCATATTACAGCTTTATCAAATACTTTTTATTGTAAAATAACGCATGAAGTGAAATACTCGATCTTTTGCAGTCAACTTACCTACATGACTCCCCATCTCTGACAACTGTAATATATTGGGTTAGAGATTTTTAAGGTAATCGCGCCGCCATTTTTGTTTCAGAAAAATCAGGTCGGCTACAATTTCCAAGACTAAAATTGCTGAACATACTCGACTAAGTACAAATAGCTCAATTATGGATCAAATGTTTGATCCATATTTGAGTTATTTCTACTTAATCGAGTATGTTCAGCAATTCTAGTATGTAGGTGACGACTTGTGAGAAAAAAATTGATTTAAATACTGCAAGTAAGTTGAGTAATTTGGACAGGGAAAAACAGGAATAAATAAATTGTAAATTTCTCGTCAATGACTGAGTTTATTATCACCCGAGTGATGTGCCCCCCACATGTAATAACATCTAAGAACGACATTGTATTTTCATTTTCCATTTCAAACTTGAAATTAATATTTGGATGTAAATCATTTCAGAAATTTAGAAAACCATTAATGTCATTCTTATTTTTAAACAACAAAAAAGTGTCATCCACATACAATCCCCTCTCTTTAAACTGCCACTCTCGCTAACCACCAAGAAATTTCTGGAACCGTTTTAAATACAATTGAAAACCTTTTTAAACCGCCATTTTCTCGAAATCCACCAACCGCCAATACAAAATAGAAGCACAAATATATGGATCCCTCGTTAAACTGCCAATGTCAGTGTAATTTTTGTCTGGAATTGACATGTGTATAGAATGTATAGAATATATTTGACTGATGTACTGTTTGCTGAAGATTTTTAGATCCTTTTTGAGAAAAAATGTGTAGATCAATGAAATTAGAATTTGATATTAATTTCTCGTTTAGAAAGTGATGCTGACGACATTAACGCTGATGAAGATTCAGACGACGAAAGTCCAATGCTTTTCCCAACTGTTAAGGATGCAAAACGATCAATGAATACAATTCTGACTTATCTAGAAAGTCAACCTATGACGGATGAAAAAGTATCTTGGGCTTTAAAGTGATCAGCAGTTATTAATCGTTTGGCTCTTAGCCATTTACACCAGTCTTATATCAGAAACTATTTTAAACCAAAATAAACTATATTGATTTAAAAACATACAAGATTTTCTGGTATATGTGGTTCTGAACTGTTAGTGATTAGAATGGCCATTAAAACGACATGAAGACTTGATTTAAAAGTTGGTTCAAGACCAAATCACTCCTATTAATATATTTTATAAAATGTCTGAAATAAGTAAAATTAATGGTTGTGTATAATTCATTGAAACCTCTATAAGTCGTCCAATTATGGTTATTATATAAATATCTAGATGAATGTAAAGGCTCGACCTGAGCCGTTCCGGTGGTTATAATAACCGATATAAAAGTCGATCGCCGGATCGGCGGNGGGGGGTTTGCGGTGGTCCCGACCAGTGCGGGCCAAAAATTCGCAGTGATGATTTTCTTTGCATTTCGTTTCACGTGGATTATCAAACGATCAGCGTTTCCGTCCGTTGCCAGAAGAACGAAATCGTTGAATCGGAATACAGTCGAATCGAATTGGTGAATGCATTTCGAAAATTCACAAAAAATGCAATCAGTCATTGAAGAAATACCGGTTAAAAGTTGACAAAGTTAGAAAACATTATCTATCAATTAGAAAAAATTTTATTGAATATTAAAACATTAAAACAATATCGTTTTTTTTCATTGTGAAATAATTTTTTATATGAAAATTAACTTTTTATATTGAAGACAAGAAAAAAATTTTAACACGAAAAAATAAGTATTTTACAATGAGTATTTTTGTTATGTTTTTTTTGTAAAATGTTGTAGTACATAACAATGGTGGTTCATAAAGGTTTCGTTAAATCGCCATTCCTTTCTGGAACTAAGCGTGGCGACTTAACGATTGGAGACTGTATTAAGTATAGAAGATGGGTAATTCACCAGAATAATGACTAAATCTTTTCTTCAAATTTTGTAATAAATTTGAAGCTAGAGTTCTAGAGATGAAAGACGTAATCGTCTTCTAGCTATTTAAGCAATAGATGTTAATTATTAGGTTGATACATAAATAACTTCCGCGCAGGTTTACGGTATCTATTGTTATTGTTTACACATACAACGGGTTATCGAGAGACGGGATTTTTGTTTTCGCTACGCAGGTGGGACTTTAGTTAGTCTTCAGCCAGTTAGTCTTTTCTCTATCTAGCGTTGTGCGCGTTACATTGAATTTTCTTTCACCTTTAAAATGGAGAATCAAAAAGTACACTTACGCCATGTTATGCTTTGGGAATTTAAACGAGGCCATAGTGCTGCTGCTACGGCCGAAAAATATGCAGTGTATGGTGAGGGAGTGATAACCGATCAGCTAGTAAGAAATAAGTTTGTCAAATTCCGATCTGGAGATGTAATCTTGAAAGACTAACCAAGGGGTTCATCCCTTCAAATTTCGATGACGATATCTTGAAGTCAATTTTGGAACAAAATTCACGCCAAACAACGAGAGAGTTAGCAGAGAAGCGTAATACGTCACAATCAACTGTTTGCCGCCACCTAGAGAAGTTGGAGAAAGTAAGCAAACTGGGACAATGGGTACCCCATAGTCTGCTTGAACACAATAAAGCGGATAGGATGTCGATTGCCACATGCCTCCTTTTAAGAGAAAAAAATTAATCTTTTTTGAAGAATATTATCACATGTGATGAAAAATGGGTCACTTACAAGAACATCGTCCGTAAAAGGCAGTGGCTTGAAAAAGGTCAACCACATCTACCATATCCGAAAGCGAACATTCATGGGAAGAAGATTCGGTTGTGTATATGGTGGGATCACTAACGGATCATTCACTATGAGTTCTTAAACAGGAATGAAACGGTTACTGCAGATGTGTATATTCAACAACTGCAAATAGTACACGTAAAAATTTAGGAAACTTTGATTGGCTTAAAACTTTTTTATTTGACAATTTTATTTAATTCACAATTAAATAAATGTTTTTCTTTAAATAAAATTATCTTAAAATTAAATTAATTTTTAGAATAAATTATTAATAAAATTATAAAAGTAGAATTATTAAAATAAAATCTGAAAATAATTTGAAATGAAAATTCGTTTTAATAATGTTTATTAACGATACATTTACAAAATTTTATCAATTTCCCTGTATGCCAAGTTAGGAAAGCTTTGCTGAGAACTGTCGCAAATATAAAAATAAATGTGTGGAAAACCATTTTGGTGTTCTCAATAAATGTTTTATAAAATCTTTCAAAACCGAAATATTCCTTGATCCGCGTATTTATTGTTATACCGTGATCAAAATAAACATTGTATCATTTTATTGCTTTTAAATGACCACAAATTAATTTATTTTTTACGTATTTTGTTGAAATTGAATAAAATTAAACATTTTTTTCGATTTACTGTGGTATGAAGTATTGAGTACGGCACCTTGGTGGCGTCTGAAGAATATACTTTACACATATTGGTACACTTTATTAATTTTGAGTCTAATAAACATTCTTATTTTTTACTAGTAATAAATTTATTTATTTCAAAACAAAAGTACAAAGGGCTTAAACTCAACGCACAACACGATTGTCTTTCTTTGCTTTTACTTTTTTATACAAAAATTGAAAGGAAAATCTTTTGTGTTTGAAAAATATAAAATTCTGAGTTGTTTAAGAACAATTTATAGGAAAGTCGGAAGCTGTCTGTGACTCTCTGGGCAAAGAGATGTGAAATGTAAAAATCGTTTCGCTCACAGAACTTTATTTTGTTCTTAAATAATGTATTATTAATACTCACATATATTTTTTTCACAACATGTTTCAAATAATTTATTATTATAAATAAATTAAAAAAATAATGGCAATTTTCAGAACGTGCTTATAAAGGAGGGTAGAGTAGTATTGCTGAACATAGGAAAACTTGTAAATGTAACTTGAGTATTAATTTAATTGATCTCTCTAATTTTGATATTTGAAAAATCGTATATCTCGTCCATTTGTATCTACTTTCCTTTTTATAAATTATTTGTTCTGCAAACTATCAAAATTTCACATAGTAAGTCCCATGGTTATAATGGTTTCCATTTCGATCATCCCTTGTTTTATCCCTGTGTTTTATGACTATTATCACAATCGGATTTATAAATTTGTTGTTGTCTATTTTCTATTCAAATTGTTATTTTATCATGTGAAGGACAGGCTAACTCTTAAAATTTTTGAAACAATGAATTTTTAAAAAGAATTTCTAAAATAAGGAAATATGTAAAATCAAAAGTTTTTAAGCAATTATATTTAAAAAAATATATCTAATTAATTTTAAAAAGTTATTTTCGGAAATAATCAAATTTTAATTGTAGAGTAAAAAACTTAAAGTGAAATTAATTGGGAAATAATGGATTTTTAAATAATTGATTTAAAAGAAATATATAAAGACAAGGAAAATTATGTTTGTACTAATTTTAAAAAGTTATTCTAAAAAAAATAACTTTGTTGCCAGAGATGTAAAGTAAAAAAAACAAATAATTTGAAATTTTAAAGTTAGTTATAAATTCTGCAAATTAAAGATTTAACAAATACTTAATTCTAAACAGTTTTCGTAAAAAGAAATAAAGATTAAAACTTTTATCATTAATGTATCATAATAATAATAAAAATTTGAATACTGTAAATTATTTTTTGTATTTAAATTGTATTTAACATTTGTATTGTATTTAAAATAATTATTTTAAATAAATAATTATTTATTTTTACAATTATAATTGTAGGTAAAAAATGCTTTTAAACTGAAATATTGATAATAAATAAAACGTTAAAATCTTTTATTAATTAAAAACGTTTCACAAATAAAAGAAAATAACATTAAACTAATTCTAAAATAATAAAAAATCATTTTGGTTAATTTAGTAAAAATATGACTACAATAAATTATGTTAGTTTTAATTTAAATTAAGTTGCATAAAATAGTGGAATGTAAATTTTCAAAATAAAGAGAATAAAAAAATTTTAATTTTAAAGTAGCTTATCAGTATTTAGTGTTCTATATTTTTATATAAAAATCTAGTCAAAAAGAAAATGAAGAAAAGTTCCTCGACGAAAAATTGTTATTAAAAAATTGTTTACTAAAAATAAAATTTTGGTGTTAATGAGTCTTAATCTCGATCAAGAACCCAACGTGTCGACCATCACTAGCAGCTCCGAACAACTAATTTAGAGGCTCATACCAGACAAATTAACATTACCAGGCGACAAGATAATGTGGAAACATTCATTTAGGCTTGCGCAATATTAAGAACATTTAAACAAGCCTCGTTTAAATCTTTATTGCAATTACATTTAGAGTCATTAAGACTCTCAAAAGATCTTTCATCGTTTGCCATCGTTCTAATTGGTTTTCTTATTTCTGTTTTTAATCATGATTATTCAAACAATTTTTCTAAATTATTTTTTAAAATATTTAACCTCTAAAAAATATTAATTAAAAATATTAATTTTTACCATTTTTTAATAAATCCCAAAATAATTAAAATGACATCAAATTATTAAAAATGGATTTAATTTAAATTTTACTAAAAATTATTAAACTTAATTTTAATTCTGAAATTAAAAATATGAACTTATAAAATGATTATTTTAATTATGTTCGAATAGTCAATCACTTTAAACTTAATAAAAAAATACCAATTTCAATCTGGGTGTGAGAATCACCATTCTAAATTCAACATACTTAAATCAAGATACATCATCCATACATTTACACATTCAAACAATTTAAAATATTCCTCACACGCAAGATACTTCAAGATACACGCATGATACCGTACAAATTTTTTATAGTCTCCATGATTTTTTCTTCGAGATGGATTGGCTGACGAAAAGGTTTTAAATTAATTAACTCCCCATTCGTCGTAATATAATGTTTTGCTAAACTGGTACATCCAATATCTCATTTGTGAGCCATGAATACTTCTGCCTGATTCTGGATGACATCTAACAGTTTTGAATCTACTTTACCTATGCAATCTAACGCTCTTTTTAATTTCTCTCCTGGCCTTATACCTGTCGGGGTAATATAAATAAAACTTTTTTTTGTTGTTATTAATTTGATTTGTTTTCGTGTTATTTTTGTGTTATTTTTTAGTTTGTGAATTTTTGTGCATATATTTATTTATTATTTATACTTCTGTACAAAATAATTTAAATTAAATATTTTATTATTTATTCCAAAAAATTTATTATTATTATATTTTACGCTTAATGCGTTCCATTGTGCGTGGCCACTTGTGTTTGTCAGGCCACGCATGTCTTGTTTGTACGCATTAAAAGTAAGCCACGCATTCTCATCTTTCTCACGCGTGCAAGCCTTTGAGATTAAGCCACGCATCCGTTACGCTGCGACCATTTTCTTGCGTCCAGCCTTGTGATACAGCCTTGTGATTCTATACAATCTCGTTTTTCTACGCGAATTACTACGCAAGGACACGCAGTATAAAATAATCGATAAAGTGCTGCAAAGTGTAATTTCATAATTTTCTTACAGGTAAAATTTTCTCTCAAGTTAAATTTCATAATTTTCTTACAGTTTCAACCGCGTGGAGATCATTCCCTCGACCAGTTTATTAGAATTTTGAGGTTCAATTTTACAAGTTTATTGGAATTTTGGGATTCAATTTTGCACGTTTATTGGAATATTGTGGATTCAATTTTGCAAGTTATTGGAACTTGAGAATTTGATATAGCGAACTCCTTTTCGACGAGTTTAGGATTTAGAAGGATTACTAGCACGAGGTTATTGCATTCCCTTCTTTTTTACCAAATTATTCTAAAATTTAATTAAATAAAATCATTAATTTGAATTTATAATAAGCTAATAATCAGTATTTATTAAATTGTTGAACGCTCTGAAACGGTGTTTTCGAATCGCTCTAACTACGATTCATATATAGAATATCTTTTTATATTTTTATTTCCTTTCAAATAAATTGTATAACATTGTTTATATTATAAATAAATTTTATTCATACCGTCTTGCATTATTGTTAATTGATATTGATTATTTGTTATATTTAAAACCGAAGGAGATTTTACTTAATTAACTCCATAGGAGATTAAACAAATTAATAGAAGATTTATTGTCTTCTTTTGTTAAGCACAGTAGTAGAGTAAAGGAAAGTGTTTCTCCCTTACCCGTGTCTTAACATACCCCTGTCGAATTTCGCATCGATGTCACACACTTCCACAGCTTCCCTTGAAACATTTTGTCTTGTGATTCGTTCCTTTGTATGGAATAACCGAAAATTTTCAGGAATACTATGCCTCCGATCAGTTCTGGAACCACACTATCCACAACTACTTTTCTTGTGTGACATATATCTACTTCTACCTCTATTTTAGCCAATACTTTCAATTTTCCGTCGTTGGCACCTCTCAAATTGATATCGCATTTCCCTAACACCAAATTATTCAAATCTTGATAATACTTCTTATTCATAACATTAACATCTGCTCCTGTATCCAACAAACACTCCTACTGTTTCCCCTGAATTTCCACTGTAACGATCGGATGCCCTACATTTTACTATAACATATCTCTGACTTCTGATTCTCAATCAACGCGTTAACATAGAGTACTTGCTCAAAATTCTTTTTCAAAAATCCATATACCTTATTCATCGTTCACACATCCAGCTCGCATCCGACTCCGTGGGAATTATCTTCTAAGATTAATGGCATCCGGCTCCCACCAACTCGTTAATTGGCGGAGCCCAATCGTTTGGGTACGGTTTATCATTTTTTTCTTCATTATCCTATTTTTCTTCATTCTCAAACGCTAGTCTTAGCCGATCCTCAATATTATCAGCTTTACCTGCTGTGTTCTCATATGCTTCCAAGAGATCTTCATGTATCATGTTTGCCATTTCTATTGATTAATTTCCGCTGCTTCAAAATATCTTCTACAACGAGAAATAAATTTCTCTAGGTCTTCTCCGATCTGGAACATGTCGGGAATCAGTCGGTTCGTGATTGAATCCGCTAGCGCGGCCACCATGTTAGGTTGGGAATTAACTTCCATTCTAAATCAAAAAGAAAGTAAGACTTGCAAAATTTTTTTCAATCTACCGAAGGTTAAATTTGTTATTTAAAAAAAAATTTCATTTTTTTTATTTTCTTTTTTTTAATTTTATTTTCCAATATTTTTTTTAATTTCAATTATAAACGAAATTTTTAAAAAAAATTCTATTTTCGAAAATTAAAAAATTAACAAAAACACTCTCTTAAAATTTAAATACTTTATGATTTGGAACAATGTTCTCTGTATTTTTTGAGATTCGTTGCAAGGTAACTTGCAACAATTTGGTTGGTTATCCAGGAACGCGACGAGGACTCATCGAGAGGGTGGAAATACACACTTATACGAATTAACATTTCCAGTCCCTTTATGGGTACCTAGAGTACTTAGTTAAACATCATTGACTCTGAGTTTCTGAAATGTCGTCCGAGGAATGTTGAGCTTGGAAGGTAGTTGACATTGAGTAAGACTAAATGACATTCCCATTATTTTATTCAAAATGTTCTCAAAAAGTATCAGGGAATGTTTTTTCCTTGAAATATTAAAAATATTGATTTTAATTTAAAATTATTAAAATAAATGAATTTATGTTCTAATATAAATGTTTTTATAAAGTTTATAATAAAATTAAAATTTTTATTAAAATGTTTTGTTACATTATCAGAATTAGTTAATTTTACTTAACTGCCTTATATATGGTTTTTTTCACTTATGTCCAATTTTTTGTTGGAAACATGGTAATTTATATAAGTCTCAGTCCTTTTCGACAATATTTCCTCATAAAACCTTGATAAACAATAGTTAAGTACAACGCACACACACACATACATACACACACACACATATATATATATATATATATATATATATATATCGTTTTGGATAATGCACAATGGCAACTTAGATAAAAGAAAACAAAAACGCCATTTATCAATAATTTAATTATAATAATTTAAAATTACAAGTCATTTAAATGGTTTTTTAACTGTTACACCACAAATAATTTCCATATTTTTAAAAAAACTATGACGTGCTTAGATAAATCACTTTGTATATTTAAGCATGGTTTTAATTGCTTAATAAATAATGCTTCGGTGATCATCCACTGGAAATTTGTGTCAAAATTTTAACTCAAAACTTTGAATTCTTTTTCATAATTTATTTTTTCACGATCACGACAACTAAGTTGACGTTTTTTTTGAAAAATTAAATGATACTGTATTATTCTTTTATTAAATGAAATTTCTTTTAAACATTGCAACACGAAGTCTTACAGGATTCTTTAATTTGTTATTGTGTAAAGTTATGTCTTCATGCAGTAGGTATGTGTGTGCATGCAGTATGTATGCTTTTGTATAATAAATTCTTTTAATCATTGATCATTCTTTAATTAAATGAAATTATTTTGATTATTCATATCTGTGATTGACTAAAATTTTGTTAGGTGGATTCAATTAATATAAATTCTTTTAATTAATGGGACTATTCTCTAAATAAACGGGAAAGACAGTATATTGTAGTTATTAAAATAAAACTAATATTAACCTTTTATGTTTCTTAAAAAATATTTTAAAAAGAAGTGAGTATTCTGGATTATTCTCATTTCTCTGGTTTCTCTTGTATATATTCTCAGTATATAAATTGATTATATGTATATCAACATTTACAGTTTGAAAAAGTAAACTTATAATGAACAAAATCGGCCAGAGATCATACTGGGATCAAATACAGCGCTTTATCATCTTTAAGACTTTATATCTTCCTTTTTGATACAACTGAAAAGTTGATATTGTTGTTACTGAAAAAAATATAATATATATTTAAACAATAATTATTTCAAAAATTTAAATAAAATATTTTAAAAAATTATATTGAACATATTTTTTATTCTTTTATTCAGAATTTCACATTGATGCTTTACACAGAGAAACAGAATCAACTACCAAATAATAAAAATGGAAACTTATACAAAATGTAAAAACAATCCCCATAGCTATAGAAACAATGATGAAAGCAGCTCCAAAAGAATCAGGGCGAGGTTTCGTAAGAAAAAGTATTAAAATAAATATACTTGAAATTAAGGACGCTAAAAGTATCACTGCTTCGAAGATCGCGGTCACTATCAACAAGTTAGAATTAAAGGATTTTACACCTATAATTAAAGTTATTCCTGTAATCAACAATAAAACACCTAAGGCACAAAATATAGCAAAAATGTTTTCACTCTGATAAATAAAAGAACCATAAAGAATCATAGGAAAAACTAAAATGATATACAGAATGCCAAAACCAATGTGTTGGATTTGAGACATTTTAAAGGAAACATATCGGGGACCATTTGTTAAATTTGCCCGGGAAGAGTGTTGAGGAATATTCACAGTCTCTCGGGACCCCGTCGTTTCGGATTCCTCTGACATGGTTAATTTGACAAAATTCTACAAGAGGAAATTAAATTTTATTGCATTAAAATTTTTTAAAAAATTGATATTATTAAGTATTAGTTCATACCAGAAAGAATGAGACTTTTGAAATGTCAATATCATTTTTAACGAGCAATATAAAAAAACAACCCTGTGTAATACATTCATTCATAATCGCCATTCTTCTTTATAACATTAGAGGCATTGTATCAGTTTTCCCATCTCAGATGGCCATCGATTAGCAGAAATATTTTTACGTTCTGATGTAATGAATTGATGTAACTCATCTGCAGATTGAAAATTGGTTTTGTGTCGCTGATCTTCCAAGTAAGGGTGAATAAAGCGATCCAAGATGTTATAATCAGGGGAATATGGAGATTAACGGAGCAAGGTAGCATTCCTGTTTGCGAGAAACATGGACGTTACTTTGGAAACATGACGCGTTGTCTTCAACGAAAATCCTGTTTCTTCAGTTGAGTGGAAACACATGTCGAATAAACTTCTTCTCTATATTAACAAGAAAAGTCACACATAACGCTCGCTATTCATGCTTTCTCCCTCCTGCAGCCGTTCGCAATGATATTTTCCAGTGAAGTACACTGCGATGACAGACATGATATTTCTGTCAAACTAACGACACTTCACGACATGAATGGGTTCACTTTGATCACCATCAGGGGAGACCCAGCAACGATTGCTTCTTTTCTTACCAACAGTTCTCATGTAAAACCATTTCTCATCCACCATCACAATATGTTCATGTTGGTGTTTGCTTTTTACAATTTTCAACCATTCCTTTGCAGCAGTGACACGATTAACCTTTTGATCATTTGACAATGCATGAGGAACCCACGTACAGCCAACAGACCGAAAGTCCAAATGATCACTCACAATACGCTGAATGGTTCCATGGCTGAGGGATGTCTCATCTTCAATTTCATCAATGGTGACTGCACCATTGACGTTAATAATTCCAGAGACCAACAGAATGTTTTCAGGGGTTGTTTTTGTTGATTTTCTCCCGCAGTTTTCCCAAGCAAAAGAAGTCTTGCCATTGTCAAATTCAGTTATCCACCGATACACT
>MQRK01215965.1:30683-45824 GCA_001938485.1 Girardia tigrina
CGTTATGCCGAGTGAATAACGGGAGAAGGTATAGAAACGAAGATTTTTTCGATTTTCCGCCATCATACAGACAAATAAATCAACCAATATTCAAACAAGTATTCAATAAATATTTTCTGTTATTATTTTTTTAACTATTACATATTTTTACTCTTTATATGTTACTATATACTGCGCAAGTAATTTCCGCCTTTACAGATCACAAACATAGAAATATAACATCAGCCTCACTCTTTCTGGTACGAACCAAAATTATCAGTGTATGATTTTATATGAATAATTATTCCAAATTTCATTAATTGTTAAATAATGTTTTATTAATAATTATTAAAATTCATCAAAACCAAAAAAAATTACAAAGGTAACTTATAACATTTTTAAACCCACAATGTAAACAAACGTCTGTTTAGAGAAAATTATTTTCAGATAATATTTTGCTAGATCCTACTAAATTATACCTTATTATAAATAAATAAACTCGGTTGAGCCTAGAGAGAGCTTTTTTATTTATCTAAATATGGCGTTTATGCAGCCGTCAGATATACATATCTTTTATTATTTTTTACAAAAAAGCTAACTGATGATCTTTATTACGACAATGAGCTTCCTTCAACTTAGCACATAGATAATATCTCCTAAATAAATAAAAATAACAATTTCTACGGTAAATGTTAATTAATCAATATAACCAGTAACATAGATAAAATAAAGAATCTGGATAATCACAAAATTTGGAAAGGATTCAAAAGGAAAAGTCAACTAATATGCACAAAAAATACCTATTAAATATCTGGTAGACGGATATCGTTTAATGTCAAATGTACTGATAATTGGATGAGACATTCGTAATCTACGATAGTTCTTCTGGAGTTCAATAGTCGCAATTCCCAAGTGATTGAGAGTATGGAATTGGCTGAAATAGTTTTTTTTTGATGTTCGGTAACTGGAACTGAGTGGTAGTCGACACGACGAATGGATATAAGAAAAAACCTCCGCCAAAACAGACTGACGACCGATAGCAATCAACAACGGGTGAGATATTTTACCTCAATAAACGAGAACCCTGTGATTCAAATCGTGATTTTGTGATCTTTCCTTGCTTTATTATCTATTATTATTGTATTGATGCGTTTTATATCTTTTTATTTTGTCTGTACTGGTAAACAACAACACACCATTGCACATACACAAAAACAAGCTCCATTCAAACATCGAACACCCGTGTGTCACACAGACACCCCATCTCGACGTCAGTACAGCACAAAACACATTCAAATTAAAGATTAGATTCATAAATAACAAATTATACGCACTAAAATTGTCACCACAATGCACTACTCAACAACTGTACACTAGGATAACACGACTCACACATGCACCACCAACAGTACAATTACATCTCACTGCAAACAATACAGTCGTAACAAGCTCACAAAACAAGCTCATACACTCACTCAAGTATATAACAAATGAATCACTAATAGAAGCACACATAAAGGCATATGGGGGAAATGAAGAGACCGAAAACGTGAAACAATCCGAAACACGTGCACCTTCCATCAACTGCGTAAAGTTTTTCTTAGATGCAAAAAAACTCCGCAAATTATTGGCTCGAGGTCCACGACGCTTGGACCATTACGTCAGGCCTAAACACGTCTTCCCAAAAAGTTTAGTCTTTTGTCTTTGCTAGCACAGAATTATCTAACCAAGATTACAAACCTTGCACAAATATTAAACCACAACGACCCATATGAACACTTAAAAAAGGCTACAATGAACTAAACGACATCACGTCAGCAACATCTGCTCCATATCTATTTATAACTATTACCCTGGGCAATATTTGGGTAATACCCCGTCCCAATATTTGGCCACTGCACAAAATAACCTGTAGAGACTAGGCATCAACATAACCGATGACGACAGCGTTCGACAGTTTTAAAAAGCAGTCCTTCCAACACAACTTCAATTGTTGAGGACTATAGTACCACCGACAGTTTCCCTGGACGAACTGGTAAAGATTGTCCTAAAAGTCGATCGAACTCATACGCACAAACCAAACGTCACCACCAATCACCGCAGAATTTACCATACCAACAAACAACGAGATACTGGCACTGCAAGAAGAGACCAAAGCCCTTAAAGAAGCTTTTTCCTGACTAACAGCAAGCATCCCACACTTACACACCTGATCTTCCTCCAGTGCGAGCACCCCAGCCCGTGGCAGATTCAGGACATCCGAACCATAAATCTGCTATTATCACCATAAATTCGCTACGTCCGCCCAAAAGTGTAACGCAGGTTGCAAGTTCTTCGACCCAAAGTAGTACCTCTTTCCCCATGCATCTACCACTCCAAATTCAAACATGATTTTATTAAAAAATACTAATATTTTCTATTACTGATCTTTTTTTCGAATTACGGCTTCTATGCGTAGTGGGCATACTTTCTATGCGGACTTTAGCAGTATCTATGAGATTTGAGGTATGGTGGCACACTATGTTAATGGCTTCTATTAGTTTTTGTTTGATTGTAATGACTTGTTTAGCTACTACCCTTTTCGTGATTTCTAACATGTGTTCAATGGGGTTCATATGCAATGAATTCCCCGTCCTGGGTAACACTTTAACATTTTTCTTATCTAGTGACACTTCTGGCTTTGTGACTACGGGCCGCATTGTGCATAAAGATATAATCTTCCTCATTTGGGAACCATTCTTCTAACTGAGGAAGAAGATGAGTTTCCAGCACTCTATGGTATTGGTCCTTTCTCATCGTCCCTGTAACAATATGCAGAGGTCCAAAACCCATGGAAGAGATACATATATATTATTGTAATTTTAAGAAGAATCTCTTTAAAACCTAAGAGGTAATTCATCCAAAAAGACCGAATCCACAGGGCCAGATGATCAATGCTTGACAATGCACCACCGAAATTGTCTAAATGACACATAATAAGATCATTGTTGGCAGATCCATCAACATATTACTTGCTCAGATAGATCAATATCTCTTTCACTGCTTTTCAAATGAAATAAGGGGCTTAAGCTTCAAATACAGGATCATTTGAGATTTAGATTCTTCAAGTCTCAAAATAAGGATTAATGGCGAAATAGAGTCAACAAACTTTTGGAAAGACGAGGAGATTTAGATTTTGGATTTTATTAAATATATAATTGACTAAGTCATTATTTGGGTTGTTAAAGTTCTTTGATTTCTTTGAAAATAAATATTAAAAAAGGCGGGAGCTAATGGAATAACTCAATAAATATAATAATAGTTATGAGGAGTTAGTCAAAACTTCAATTTCTAAAATAATTTATAGATTGTTTTTAATTTTAAATTTCAACAAAAATTTAAAATACATAAAGTTTATTAAGATGATGTTTTAAATAAACCAAGAAAAATTAAATAATTATGTAAAACAAAAAAAAAGAATTTAAAAATCTCATAAGGTTAGATTAATTAGAATCAATATATTTTAATAGGAAAGTAATATTTTAAAGTTAGAAATAAGAATTTTAAAATAAATAATAAAAACAATAAACAGGTTAAATTTATAATTATTTTGAAAGAAATTAAAGTTAAATTAAATAATTTTTAAAATAAAAAGTTATAATATTAAATAAAAAACGGGTTAGTAATCAGGAACATTTAAGTGGTAGTAGTAATATTGCGAAACATAAAAAAACATAGTAAAATACATTTTGAAGTAAATAATTTAAAATTTTATGCAGCAATTTTAAAAACTATTGCGAAAGAGTCTTGTCTGAGACTGATCATTAAAGCGGTTAATCCGCCAATGAATGTTTAATTAAGTGACTCATAAACTTTGTTGAAAGTGTTTATGTGAAAGAGTTATTGTGTAATAGAATACATAATTCAAAATTCCAAACATTTAAGCTCAACAGCAAGGATAAGTAATGCATGATGATGTCGTCGAAATATAATGCACCAATAAGAGTCTTATTTTAAAATGGCGTTTTTTATTTTTAAATAAAAAGTTTAAAGTTTAAAACTTTAATATTTATAAGTTTTAATACAAAATTTAAAAGTTTAAAATCAATTAATAAATTTGATTTTAAAGATTTTATAAATGGATTTTGGCGAAATGATAAAATTAACGAGACATTTGTTTAAATATGTGTAGTATTTTCATTAATAAAATTTTTGTTTTAAAGATGAATTTGGAGTCTGAAACTTCAAATAACGACAATAGCATAAATGCTACTAACAATTCTGTTAATCATTCCAAAAGGTTTTCCGTACATCCGGTGACTCGGTTTCGGAGTCCGTCTACATAGGTTAAACGTTCTGTTATTATTATTTAAATTTACCACCGTTTGAAGTTAAATTACTAGGAAATATTTAATTTCAGAATGTATTCAACATAGAAACCTCTATTTTATTAGTTTAGACTTTAAATTGCAATATAGGTTCTTCGAAAATGTTACATTTGATGGACTCCGAGCGATTCGTTCGGTGACTTTTATAAAAATGATAGGAAGACCTTAATTAAGCGACTGTCCTCGAAACATTTGAATTCCATTAAGATGAATGCTGATTGTAATTTGAAAAAAACATAGTTTAACAATGTGTGATGAAATATTCGTATTAAATTTCAGTACTTTATTTATCGCGTTTGGTATAATTTGGAATGAAGTAATTATCGACGGTTTCAATTCACATTCCAATCGTTATATGTTATCAAATGTTAAAATTTATACATTATTTCAGGTTTAATATTCATTTAAATGAAATAATAAACTAAGACAAAAAAAATAAGATAATTCGGGGACCAAAAGATATAAACTGCTCTCATCAATTGACTTTATGGCTTTTTTAATTGATTAATTTCTTTCTGTTAAATTAATTTGATAAAACCTAATTATATTAGCGTTTTTCAATCTTTGTACGTTTGTGTACCTATTTTCTCTTGACAAAAGAAGGAAGTACCCCTCAAACTAAGGTGTCCCATAATTTTGTTCTATTTTAATACATATTATGTGAAATATTCATATTAAAAGAACACATTATACTTATACCTAAAAACAATACAAAATTTATTAACCATAAGAACAATTTCAAAATACAAACTAACTTAATAGGTTAGATAATAATAATGATCTATTTAAAGCTGAAATAAACTAGTAAATCAAAAAATTAATTTTTTATAACCATTCTTTATGCAGACAGAACTCTACTTTACCAACAAAGTTTTAATCAAAAAATAATATTGAAAAAAGCAAAATACAAAATTAATATAAACTACATATAATTTATGAGTAGATCTTTTTCAATGATTATTGTTCAGGAACTCCGATGAAACCATTTTTCCAAATTCTAAGACCTTAAAAAGTTTTTTGTTGATCAAATTTTAACATTATCATTTATTGTCATCGAGAATGAGTAAGTGTGCAAAGTTTGGAAAAAATTATTGAGTAAAGAACCTTCAAAAATAGGTTTCTAAAATCCCTGGATACATATATACCTATATAACTAAAAAGTAAGGCAATAAAAAGAATGGAAAAAGACAAATAGATGAGCTAGATACTACTGAATTTCTACAATGGAGAGACCTACTCAATGACACAGTTATATGTGAATCATGTCCATGTTTAACGAATCTGCAATTGTATAAAAGGCAGCAGGAATGCTATATCTTAAGATGTAATACATTCATTAAAATGACCTCGCTTAGAAAAGGGTCCATTCTAAAGAATTCAAATATCAGATTGAAAGAATTTAAAATTCTATTTTTAAATTCAGAGTGAAAGGATTAGTACATTATACCAGAAATCTGTGTTACCCTCCTTCTCGTGGTGTATCCTGGGAAACTAGATGGGTTAAAGTCCGTCTGTAGGCGATTGTGGTAACGAAACTTACAGGGCTACCAATCAAATCTGTGGATACGTAGAACGCTTTCAAAACCCAAACAAGGGATCTGGAAGGACCCGAAATCATTAAGCTTCCGATCGGATCCGGCGATCCGGACCAAACGCGGAGGATTGAAGGTGGGTACCTGGGATGTGCGAGGACTTTACGACGAGAAAATAATTTAAAATAAAGGAGGCTCTGAAAAGATTAAAAGCAGCGGCGTGTATCTTGACCGAAACGCACTGCTGGGGCAATGAAACTACTGAATACGACCGATGGTGAATTCTCCACAGTGGTGTGCAATTGGAACACGAAAAGAAAGAGGAGTTGCGCTGATGATCGGAGATGACTCTACCAAATTGGACTTTAGACCAGTAATTGATAGGCTTTTTATTTGCAGGTACATCAGGAAATCAATTATACCAATCAGAGTGTATGCCCCGACGGACTGCAGGTATATACATGAGAAAAAAGAGAATTTCTATCAGAAGCTGCAGTAGGAGATCGAGAAGAAGAAATTCGCTAGAGAAAGGAAAAAGGAACTACTAATTGGAGGACTTTAATTGTAAGTTGAGGAGCACTGAAGAGTACAAAGTGGTTGGAAGTATCTACGCCACTCGAGTGAATACGTAGGAGAAGGTAGAGCTGCTTACCGAGATGGCTATATCATGTGGACTGCGTGTTGAAAACACCTTTTACAGGAAAATCTTAGCCAGGGAACGAACTGGACTAACCAACATCTAGGAGGTGATTACTGGATCTCTTTCTTAATTGAAGATATCGAGCTAATAGGTACACGGACATCCGAAGCTACCCAGGATTCGACTGGGGTTCCGACCACGATCTGTTAGTTATAACTACCAGAGTCTAAGAAGAAGGAAAAAACCGAAGAGGCTAAGAAACGACAGAAACACGCGTAAACACAAAATGCCAGATCGAGATGTAATCATGGAGAAAAAAGAAACGATAATCGAAACATTTCCACATGTTCAATTTTCAGGTACCGATTGCAAGTCTACTAATCAAACGATCTACAATGTGGTCCGAGGAGCAAACACAAGATCAGAGCGAACTCTTGCGAACCAACAATGGCTACATGGCCATCTAGAGGAGTTAAAGATACTCATTGGAGAAAAATGGGCGAGACGCACTGAGTTTGTGAGGAATAGAAACAACGACACTTTTTTTAGGTGGAAATCCAGCACAATACTTCTCCAGAAGAATATCAGGAGATGGAAATGTGAAAGAGTCGCGGCTCTAGGCGAACAAATCGAGAAGATACTCAACAATGACGGAGAAGGAAAACTGAAGGAGCTTATGACGGAACTACGTTTCTTCTTTAAATCACAATCGAAGGAGAACACTCTGTAAACTCCCTCGAACCATATTGGGAACAAGGAGCTGACCAATCACTTCAATAATCTTTTTAGGGCCCCATTAGAGTAGAAGGAACGGAATGATGTCACTGAGATACTTTAAATCTCGATGATTTGGATTCTCCTCCAATGAGAGAGGAAATAGCAGATGCAGTGAAGCAGCTGAAGATTGGGACAGCCGCGGGATCTAATGGATTGATCCCTGAAATCTATAAGTGAGGGGAGTGAAAATACTTACCCTCCTGGAGGAGTGCTTTATGAACATAGGGAACTGACTAGAGGCATTCCTACCAAGTTGGAGAGTGACCAAAGTGGTAATTCTCTTCAAAGGGTATGGCTCTGGAAAAGATCCAAATAACTACCACGGCATTTTTTCTTTTAGATGTAGGATTAAAGATTCTAGCAAGAATCATCGCAAACCGAATCACTCCGATGACCGAAGCGATACCGGATGAATGGCAGTATGGATTCCAGCCGGGAAGAGGAACTCAGTTGGCTATAATAATCTTGAGGAAATTGCTGGAAGAAGCGCGATACGAGGGCATCAATACGTATGTCATCTTTATCGAATTGGGGAAAGCATTCGACAATGTCCCCGGGAGTCTCCGTGGAGCTGTTTAAAGAGACTAATGAGAAGGGTTAGAATGTTAGAGATCATCTGAGCTTTCCATGAGGGATTCGAAGGTTCTATAGGGGATGAAACCTTCAACATTGATAAATGAGTGCTTCAAGGTTGTGTTTTAGGGCCACCCCTGTTCAATATTGTATTTGACACGGTTGTGAAAAGAGTAATATTGAACGGTCTCTCTGGAGGAGTCATGAAGATGGAAGCTTCCTTGAGATCAACAGATTAACCTATACTGACGACCTCTGACTCATCGCTACGGACTAGAACGACCTGATAAATAATTTGAACATTTTAAATGCATCTTTTTTAGATTTAGGTCTCAAAATTAACATTGGTAAAACCAAATTTTTGAACCTTTTTATGTACGAATGAAAGAAAGTTTACCAGGTTTTCCTTTTTTGGGGCAACAATTGTTCAATCAAAAATAATAACTAGGATAGCTTTCCCCACTCTTTATATTAATTACTAAAAATAAATAAATACAAATAATGAACCGTTCATTAACTTAACTGAAATGACTAACGTTATTTGCGATGGAATTACTTCTATATGTATATTCTTGGAGTAATTCTTTTTTGAATAATGTGATAATTGTCAAATATGTTTTTTTCTTTTTAGTAATAAGAAAAAATATCTAGTGGATAATAGATCAAAAGTCACCAGAAACGATAACGATAATATTTGATTGATCAAAGTTATTTTTTCAGTGTTTTAAAAATCGTCAGTATGAAATTGGCACCAAAGAAAATTTGGAATAGTCTCTGTTCAGCAAATGGTAAATTATTATTCAGCAAATTTTAATTCAGACAATTAATTATAATGATTGCTTGAATTTATTGATTTAAATTTGAATTTAAATTGCCCATGGCAATTTAATGAAATGATAATAATTTAATTTAGGGAAAATAATTGGGGTGAATTTTCTTTTTCTGTTTTCTTTGATTTCTTGATTCTTTCCTAATGTATTTCATCACCCACTATAAAAATAAAAAAAACTAATGGAGAGAATAAAATAAAAATAATAAAAAAATAAAATAAATACATGTTTCTAAATAATTAACACAGTATAGAAGATATCGGCATGCTGGCAATTACAACCAGTCAAAAAAAATTTGTCCAAACAAAAAATAGCAATCACAAACGTGAGTATAAGCACTGTATAACATGGATCAAAGACCAAAATAAAAAAATATATTTGTATTTATACTTGACATGTAAATACTCGGATCCTTACTGCTGGGAACCAGCTTGAGGCTGGTATTGAGTGGGTCTCTAGCTTTTGTTACCTAGGATTCACGATCTCTTCTGCAGGAAACGTAGGTGCGGAAGTTAATGAAAAAATCAAGAAAAGAACCCAGAAGATCAGGGACCTGAGACCAGTGCTGAAGAGCTCCAAACAGAGTATGAGGAGTAAGAAAAAAATTATTAAGGCATGCATATTCTCCGTAGGCGACTAGGGATTGTAGATCTAACTGCAAGATGAGAGTTCAGATATAAAATTATCAAATTATTAAAAATTAAAATTTAAAAAAAATTATCAAGGCATGCATATTCTCCGTAGGCGACTAGGGATTGAAAATGTAACTGCAAGATGAGAGTTCAGATATCCCTTTCGCGGCTGTACGAAGTCCATGAATACAGCCAAAGGTATGCAGAACCATGGCTATACAACCCATAGGTGGTCGTTCCTCACAAGGAAGCTGAAAAGATCTCGTCGACTGAAACTATCCAACCCCGTAGAAGGCCTATCGGGGGGCTACTAGTGATTCTTTAGTTTTGATGGACCCTCTAAAGAGCCTAAAGGCTCAATACTATTCGAAAGAAATGGGAGGCCCACATGATACCAGCACAGACTTAAACTTTGCTAGAAATACAGTTTTGAAATGGTTTAATATCATCAGGTATGTACTGGATACAAGCTTTGAGATTTATTTTGAAAATATAGGAATCGATGTAAAAATTCAAATTGATGAAATACCGATTGCAAGTCAAAAGTACAATAATTGACGTGTAGTTCCTTAACAAAAGCTTTTTAAAGCTGTTGATGTGATTAATAATCATTGTATTTTATCGCGCATTGGTAATAGAAGCAAAGATACATTGAAAAGTGTAATTTTAGATACACTTAATACTGGATCAATTGTACATTTTGACCTTTGGAGCTCATGTATGAGTATTTTTCATGAGGATCTTGGTTACACGCACGAGTCAGTAAACCATTCTGAGAATATTGTGGATCCTAATTCTAGTTTACATACCAATAACATTGAAAACCTGTGGATATTATTAAAGTAAGCGCTAAGAAGAACCTTACTCATTAAGATATTTATTTGGCAGATTTTTGTATGAGTCGGAAATATAAAAAAAGAACCAAGATTATTTATTAAAATATTTGGAATAAAGTTTTGTTTGGTTTTGATTTTCTTTATTATTTTTTTAAAGTTTTTATTAAATCTTTTATTGCTTTGCTTGATACCTTTAAAATTTGTAGTTTTTAATAATTTTTGATTGTTGGATATTCTTTTACTAAATTTTTGAAAAAAATGAATATAAAAAAAGCTGTCTTATTTTCTCTAACCAATTAGCCATAATATCAATATTAATAATAATAATAATAATTATTATTATTATTCAAAAAATTAAAAAATGATGGCAAATTATGTTTAAACACGAAAACAAGTCATTTTGTTAAATAAATATTTATTTTTAGAACAATTAATTTCGACGGTATAATCGTCATCGCCAGGTCTCAAGAAAAAATGAGTTTTAAATGATTTTAAAATTATGTGTACTCGTCTTTAAAACTATTGGCAGGGTGGCATGTGATGCACTTTATATAAAACCTTTAGATCCTAAGATTAATGTGCAAACGAATCTTTCGAAAATCCTATTGAGCCTTTTTAGATGACATAATAATCCATTGATGACATAATCACTGCTTGTATATATAAGCAGATTTAAATTTCTTTTTTTCTTGAGACCTGACGATGACGGTTATACTGTCGAAATTAATTGTCATAAAAATAAATGATTATTATTATTATTATTCAGTTTATAAAAATAAATATATTTTGAAACTTCGTTCCAATTTCAACGAAGAAAGGAAAATTTAAGAAGATTCAAAATATATATTTAACCATTTCGGCCCTGAATACAAATATCCTATGATTTTATGGTACATATATGTACCGCTAGGACTAAAAGGGTTAACAAAAAAATTTTCTTCTATTTTATTAAAAACATTTTTTTATATATCGACAAAAAAATACAAACGATTTTCGAATGCATTTTATTTATTTTTAACATAAACAATGACGATACATAAATTAATTTATCATTAATGATAAACAAATTTCCCGTTTCTTTTCGATGAATGTTTCATCAATGAAATCATTAAAACAAAATAAAAAGTCGATTAATCATTTTAATGTTTCGGACTAATTAAACAAATTGTTTTAATAAAAAAATATTCTGAAACATTCAAACAAGTACTTTTTATAAAATAATAAATGTAAATATTTAGATATTAAAAATTAATTTAAAATATTAATTAAGTTTTAATTTAATATAATTAAATTATACATAAATTACGCAATTATTAATAAAAATATAATATAATCAAAATAATACAAATACCTGAAAAAAATAAATAACGAAATGGACTGATTAATCGATTTGATCCATTTTAGACAATAGACATCGCACATTTACATTAATTGTGGTTCGTATATATTTACAGATAATAAATTATACATCTGAGCAGTTTGAAGTATACTTACAATAAGAATTGTAATCAATTGAGCTGTTGTGTATGTATAATACACACAGTCATACACATTCATACACACATTCATGCACACAGCCCTGTTCATACACAATCGGTGTTATTATCAACAAATATAATTGAAACTAATAACATATTTTTGAACTTCAGTATTTGTTTTTTATCTAATTAAAATTATGCAATAATATAATATAATATAATATCAAGTCAACTTAATATAATCGATATTGTATTACATTGTCTTGCAGTTAAGAGTAGTTAACCAGCATTTAGGAGTAATTTGAAAATATTAATTTGAGGGTGATATTTATTATTTTGTAATTTCTTAACTTGAATGATGCATTTTTTTTGTTTTGTTATCAATCAAAACATTTGTACAATCAATAATTTTTTATGATTTATAACTTTATAAGTAGACATTTATACAAAACAAAATTTCAATTTTATTTTTCTATAAACTTGATTCTTTTGTTTAATTGTTTTCAGATGCACAATTTAACGGCTTGTACGGTTTTCGGTCGATTTCGTCGGCTTCCCAGCGTCTTTCAGCGAATGCGCTGTACCGATAGAATTGTCTTGATGCGGGCTATCCAGATTGACCATGTCCTTAAGTGGATTCACTCCAGTTCCTCCGCAATTTAAAATTTCATAACGTGACTGACAAAAAAATAAACACACTTTTTAGACATATATTATATATATATATATATATAATTATAGAAATTATTTTACACTATCATCAGCACTTCCAAAATCTTAATTTTTTCCATGTAAAAATACTTACTCTTAAATTACGGTTAAGCAGATGTGTGTAAAATAAAACAGGTTAAATTAAGTGTGTGGTGAGTAATATTTGCGTGAACTCAGTATATGTATCATGTGTGCTTGGGGTCACACATTGTTGTATGTATATTTTCCCACTGTTAAATGAATTTAGTTACTGATAAAATAGGTTGAATAATTTTAATCTCTTTTAAAGCGCTAATTTGTCTTTGTTTTACTCTTAAATGATGAAAAGATACAGTGAAGAACAATTGACTGTATCAAAGATTTAAATTGCGATTAACTATTCAAATCTGTTTTTTTCTGAGATAGGCAGTATAATATGTGATGATTTGAATATGTTTTTTTTCGTTCCAGAACGGACGAGGTTCTAACCATCGAATGTTCCGAAAATCGCATAAAAAGAATTTAGAATAACGGATGGAAGCGTGTGACACGGTGGAGGAACCTCCACTTTGTGTTATATACGATGATGTTCAGCTGGTTCCAAGCGGTTATCCGGTTCCAGTCGAATCTCCGAAATATTCAAAAAATAGGAATTTTAGGAATATTTTACCAAATTATTGAGTAGAATTGAAAAAAACTAATCAGTAATGTATTATCATCAAGAATAAGATTGTTTGAAAGCTTTCAGCTGGCTATGAAACCAAAAAGTGATTACAAATATGTTACAGACAAAATAAATACTTATGAGCGCTCTAAAAATATTAAAATAATAAAATATATTTTTTAAGTTAAATTTGAATTGTTGTTTGAAAATGTATTTTTAAAATTAATATTTTGAGTATCAGATATATGAGGGTAAAATTTTTTAAAACATCAAATAAAAACTTTAATTATAAATTTTTTGCGGGTGAAATTTTTTTTAACTTTTCTCCAGGATCCAAGACAATTTTTTCCAAAGACAATTCCAAAGACCGAATAAATTTATATTACAAAACTTCAAGTACATAACAAAGCGATTTTATAAAGAGAAGTAAACGTTACCCTTTCGATTTTCGAGAGCGGTACGTCTAGCCATAAGATCTTATCTAAGTGCATTTATATTAAATTAAATTCGAGATCACTTAAATTTCGAGATCAAATTAAATATATATATATATATATATATATATATATATATATACACTCAATTTCAGGCATAAAGTTAAATAAATTAAATTAGAAACTAGTAGATCAAAAAATTAAATTTTTATATGCATTCTTTATGCAGACAGAACTTTACTTTGCTAACAAAGTTTTTAAAATTTAAAAAATATAAACTACATATAATTTATAAGTAGATATTTTTCAATTAATATTGTTCAGGAACTCCGAAGTTTCCGTTTTTTCCCATTTTTGGATCTTAAAAAGTTTTGTTTGATCACATTTTAACATAATCATTTATTGTCATCGAGAATGAGTAAGTGTGCCAAGTTTGAAGAAAATTGATTGACTAAAAGACCTTTAAAAATATGTTTCTAAATTCCATGGATACATATATACATTTATATATATAGAAAGTAAGCTAATAAAAAGAATAAAAAAAAGAGTATTCAGTTATTTTATGTGTAGAAATAATATAAAAACTTGTTTGATTGAGAAGAAAATTTTGATTGTAAAGTGATATATTGGAATATTTTTTTTACTTTTTAATCTATTTTACAAGCTTTAGCGGCTTAAATAGAGAAATATATTCACTGATGCGGTACGCCTTTTCCATGGCACTGGGAACTAGTGAGTACGATGTCGAAAAAATTCAGGCGGTAGTGACAATTTGCGACATTGACAAGATGACGGCCCTTCCAATACTTTTGGGGGCACACAATTGAATTATTTTCAGGAATACCGAGCGCACATGAAAGAGATTATGGTGTGGTAAAGGAAGGGGAAGAGTTTGTCAATCTATCAGATATGGATGACTAAGGACGTTGGGTGGATTGCTTTTGATTAGCATTTTCTTTTGTTTCCTTGATATATTTTAGAGAAACAATGTCTACATATAATTTTTTCATGTTCTTTTAGCTTTAATCTCTGTTATGAAAATAATAAAATCATGATAACAAATATAATAATCAAATAAAAAAACATGTTGATGAGAAAAAAATAAGATTATCATTAATTAAATAGAAGTAACATGAGCAAATTTTCATATACATAATACAGTGACCAGCAAAACTGTATAGTTTTTTTCGATTTTTGGTAAATGTGCAGTCATGTCTTGGATTTTAAATATTATGTCAAGTGTTATATATCATTTTGAAGCAATTTTACTTCTCTACCATACCCATGTTATGGATTTTTAAATGTGAAACTAGTTTAAGAACAGTAACAGTTACAACATTTATTCAAAACTATACAGTTTTGCTGCTTTTTCAATGGTTTACAGAAATCTCTTTTAATTACAATATTATTTGTTTAAATGTAACAATTTCATTAAAATTTTGTTATTTATCATGTTTTATTTTAAATTGAATAATATTTAATATTATATTTAGCTTTTTAACATATTTTTTCAATTTATTTTTAGATATGACAAAGTTATCAATTTCAGACAGGAAAAAATTGATTATGGATATTGAACAGTGTTTGTCATTGTCAGAGATAGCAAAGAAATATAGTGTGAGCAGAGGTAGAGTTCAACAGATAAAAAAGGAGGCAAATTTATCTTTCAAAAGCAATTCGAATGGTCGCCCGAGGCTTCTTAATGAAAG
>MQRK01215969.1:14907-27899 GCA_001938485.1 Girardia tigrina
ATATATATATATATATATATATATAACATATAAATCATTGGATTTAAATTAATGTATTTTATTTTTCCTAAAAATAAGATAAAAATACACTAAAAGTAATCAATTTCATTCTCGCAAACTAACCACTGGCAGCTATCAATTACCGTTTGTGAAAAGGAAATTAACTCTATCTTTCCATACTTTACAAAGTAACAGAGATATATGATTAAGAAATGTAAATATTCAAGATATTGAAGAACACTTATAACTTTTAGTACAGTCAGGAACGCTTTATCAGTACGTACCAAGGTAACTGTGTAATCATCCTAATCAGTGTTGTCGACTCGAGTCGCGACTTAAGTCCTCAAACCCATTTCTTGCGATCGAACCACGCATCAAAATCCTTATTCATAATCGTAGGGGCCAGTCTCTCTATTTTCACATTCACTTTACAGCCCTTGTCATCAATAATCTTTATACCGGCTCCTGTACCACCTTCTGGAGCGACTCCAACATTGCACACATTCACCGCTTCCAACGATTTCATTTCAACCCAAAACGCTACATCTCCATACGCTGCAATATGCACTCCCTGCAATTTCCTTATATGATAAAGATTGATGAGTAATTCATAACCTGGTAACTCTTCAACCACCACACAATTTAACGATATCGTATTCCCCCTCACATCGACGATTACATCATATGTCTCCATACCTTGAAGATTCTCTCCATTTAACATCACAATAGTCACGTTGGCCCTCATTAGTGCTGAACGCTTCACTCGCCGTCGTTCTACGATCGACCTACTACTACACAAGTCAATACACATTTGCACCATTCGATCGTACATTCTCACATCAAAACCCGATAACTTTGCATATTTTTATGGAAAGAAAGCTGCGCATATTTGTCTCGTTTTTTGTTAACTTCTCACGCTTCAACGGACATTGATTTGCCACAGGATTCTCGTCGTTACAAATACAGCACCTCTTAAACTCACAAAATCTGGCTATGTACCCCAATTGATTACACCTAAAACATCTTCTCTTTACCCGAAGATCATTGACCGGTGTCCCGTCAACCAACAGTCCATTATCCACCCCCGTTTTTCATAATCAATATGATACTTCTATATTCGATCATATCCTGTCATAAACATCTCTGATATAACTAACGTGCGTGCAATCACAAAAATATCCGCTAACGGTCGGTCATCCAACAAGCAGACCGACTTAATTTGCTGCTGAACCGAGACAGGAAAACCCACTATAATTGTGCTCTTCGCCCATTCCTCACATGCATCAGAATCAATAACACGTACCAGTTTTTTCACATCGGCAACGAACACATGCACTTCATTTTGTTGTAATTTCCGGCTGCATAATGTACTGAATGCTGTCACCCGATCGATTCAGAATGCTTTTTCTAACGCCCGTTTCAGCTCCGAATATTCTCATTTTGTCCAATCTGCCAATCTATCGTACACCGCAAAAGCTCCCCCAGATAAGAAAAGCGGCATCACCGATTCTAAATTCTTCACTTCTTGAAGTCGGGGTACTAACTAAAATTTGGCAATCAATTCCCCGAAATCGCCCACCCCATCATATCGACTGACTACGTCTCCCAATTTAATCATCTCTTACTGCTGCGATAACTTGTTATAAAAGGCAATGAAATAAAACGGTCGAAGACAAATAAATTATATTTTCGCACAATATTTGTATTTCCAATTGTTCGCACTTTTCTGTTTATTAAAACAATTGTTTTAATTGTTAGTCATTTTTCTCATCACAACCAGTAAACAAAATCATTAATATTTACTTGGTAGAAGCACGTCTTTCCTATCCGAAACAAATTAATTAATAAATATTCATAAATTAATTAATAAATAATCACAAATTAATTAATAAATATTATGGTTTGGGTTAGGATTAATATATTTACTGTCTTTACTTGTGAAATGTAAATATGAAGCTTTACTTGACTCAACAATTAAAATAAAAATATAAATAAAATAGGATTATAAATTATGAAAAGAGTAATTCTAATTTTTATTAAGCTTTGAGAACACCTGAAGTATCGAATGAATATTATCTTAAATTATCCTTTAATCTTGTTGTTGGACTTAAAATCAATTTTAATTTTAAATTTTTATTGATTAATAAATTAAATTTCTTGTGAGTTGATTTTTCAAAAAACTGTATAAAAATATAATATAAAATTTTACTTGTAAATTTAATTTTATTTTTAACCATGGACCGATAGTTTAGCCACACATTGCATGTCTTATTTTATTACTTTTGAAAAAAATATACAAACGATCAAAAATAATGAGAACATTTAAAAAAAGAACAATAAAAAAATCCTCAATAATATTAGGGTGAACCAAAAGTCTTTTCGTATTTTTTATTAAAAGTTTAAACATAATTTTACAACAAATAAAAAACATTTAAGTTTCAAAGTAAAGGCCATTTGAATCTATAGCTTGAACCCATATATGGGCAAGTTGTGCTATCCCGCTGCGGTACCAATCCTTGTTCTTAGAAGTGAAGAACTGGTGACACCCGTTTTCGACCTCGGCCAGATTATTGAAGCTGCGACCAGGAAGAAAGTGTGCCATAGAGCGGAAAAGGTGATAGTCGGATGGCGCAAGATCCGGACTATACGCTGGGTGTGGAAGAAGTTCAAAGGCGTCGAGATTTTTGATTTTTTCCTTTGTTTGTTTGGCGGTGTTCGGTTTTGCATTGTCCTGTTGTAGAAGAACTCGCTTTCGATTAATCAAAGCGGGATATTTCTCGCCAAGTACCGCATACATTCGATCAAGTTGGGCGCAGTAAAGGTCAGCGTCCATGGTACGACAATTTGGAACCAGCTCGAAGTGAATCACGCCTTTGGAATTCCACCAAACACACAAAAGGGCCTTCCTTGTTAAACGATCTCGTTTTGCTACCGGTTTCGCCTTTGTCCGGGATCCAACCATTGATTTTGTTGTTATGGATTACAGAAGTAAACCCCCTTTTCATCGCAAGTTACAATTCGACGGATGAAACGGTCATCGCACGGATTTTCAAGCAATTTTTGACAAGTTTCGAAACGCTTTTCGGCTTGAATTTGTGTCATTTCATGAGGCACTTCTTGACATCGTCTATTGACCTTACCAAGAGCGTGAAGGTGTCGTACAATTGATGTTTGAGGAATATCGAGTTAGGCCGACAATCTGCGAGTACTTATTGACGGATTTGTATCGACGGCTTCACGGATTGCTCCGGAATCTACGGTGATAGGTCGGCCTGAACGTGCATTGTCTCCGAGGTCAATGCCACCTTCGTTGAACCTTTTGAAGCAATTTTGTGCAGTACGAATTGAGACCACATTATCGCCTTCAACTTCTCATATCTTCTTTGTTGCTGCAGTTGCGTTTAAGCCCTGTTTCCAGTAATGACGTAAATGAACACGAATTTCAAAATTTTCCATGATTTTTCTAAAAGACCATAAAAATTATATTAACGACTAATTAGAAGTTTTGATATATATTGTGATAGAGCAGTTCAAGAGCTTTAAAAACATATAACACATGTATATAAAATATCTTTATTGGGTAATAAGAAACAATTGAACAAAAAGACGTAGAAAATACGAAAAGACTTTTGCTTCACCCTAATATTTACGTTATTTACAAATGTATTTTAAAACATCAGTCGTATTTCTATACGTTGGAAATAAAAACACGCCTTTGATAAATAGATGCATAAATGGATCACGATGTGTTGTAGTATTAATTATTTTTTTATTAAAAATACTTTAAAAATATTAATGAAAATGTGAGGAATTACTTATAATATAAGGAAATAAACAAGGGTACCACAGCTTGATTAAATAAAAAAAAATATTAAAATTTCCATTTAAATTATACTTAAATATGAAAAATAAAAACTGAATAAAGTAGCAGCAAAATAAGTCTGATTTTTTGTCTATAGAAATATAATAATTTTTCGAGAAGAAATTTTCTGAATCAAAAATATTTCCTAATTATCCCATTGTTTTACACAAAATTAGTGAGTTAGAATTCAGAAATCGTGAGAAATTAGAAAATAAATTTGAATAATAATAGCAATAATAATGATTTTATTATTATTATTATTTTTATTATTTTTATTGTGGTTGTTGAGATATTTCATGACATCAAAATCAAAGTGTCTCAATAACCATAAAATCTAAATTCCAAACATCCGCCCTCTTGACCCATCTCTAGGGTCAACTCATCTATTCTTTCTAACAATCATTTCAATTTCAAGTCGTTCTTTATAATATGTCTTCCGTTTACTATATTTTTCTATTGAACATAACTTTTATCTCTAACATTTTTGCACATTTCGTTTGATCACTGCAACTCGCGTTTTTTAATCTTCACTAAGAATAATTCTTTCCCACTTCAATCGATTTCCACGACCCCGGTTCCTCGTCTGTCTCTAATTTTCAACAATATCTTCTTCGTTAACTTCTTAGTATTCCATTTATTTCGACTTCTCTATTTTAGAATAATCTCTAATCTCAACTGGCCCACCAATGCTCAAAGATTTCTTGGATTCTTTTCGATCTCCGAAGTAATACTCTTTTCATTTCTCTGCATTTGAATTTAAATATTTCCATGACTCTTTTCTTGATTGGAGAATTTATCTCTATTTTTACTCATATTATATATATTTGATTTCTTGCAATTGATTTCATACTTCAATTTTTATATCTTTTTCTAATTGTTTTCTAAATACTTAATCCCAGAATCTTTTGATCTCTCTTGCTTAATTTCTAGTAATTTAGAAGAAACATTAAAAAAATATTGGAAACCCATTCAGTATTTCTATATATAATTGAAATAATAAGTGATTTGATAAATTGTATATTAAACTTTATTTAAATTAAACCTAGCGCATAAATATTATAATACTTTTTGATTGTAATAGATCAAATTTTCTAACAAAAAGTATTTCTCATTAATAATAATTAGATTAATATAAAGTTAGAATTATTAATTTTCTTCGTGTTAATTCATATGATTTTTAATAATAAACCCGAATATTATTTAACTATTATCGTTTAATATGTTGTGGTGCTCTAAAACTAATGAAAATAATTAAATGCGTGACAAATTCAAATTTTGTAATTTACTGAAAAATAAATATACTGATGAATCGATATTATTTGGTCACTTAGAAATTTTTAAGGATGATAATTCAAACCGCACTGTGCGGTAGCGGCCGTAATCTGTCAGATCACATGCGTCATCGTCTCACAATTCGGTGACGCATGGCGGATCCCAGTAACCTCACCTACCACGCACTCGGGTCGCGTGTTGATGAACCCATAGAACCGTCCACCCTTTCGAGTGACAGGCGTTCACAGAGACGAGAAAGCGGTCTGAGAAGCCACGGCGAGTCGGACGAGAGACCGCTACTTAGCAGTACTCGGAAAGGCACCGGCCGGGCGCAATCAAATTCTGGTCGGCACTATACCGGCTGATCCGTTTCGCCGAGCGACAATTTCCAGTATATTAAAGAGGTGTTGGTCTTCACAGCTCAATCCAGATACCAACACTTCATATGTCTAATCATATCTTTAATATTTTAAACACCATATTACCCTTAGTAAAAGATTTATGTTTCACTTACTAGTCGTGTTCTTAATGAAACCAAATACACACTTTCCAAGAGACAGCTCGAAGATTCATTTTATTTTTTTCGAAATAAAATGTAAACATCGAAATTTTTTTAAACTATGAAGATTTCTTTTTGGTGCATCATTTAACAATATGAAAGAATATTGTGAGGAATATTTTCTTATGGTGTTTATTGTATGTTGTTTTTAGGATTGTATTTCTCCTATCCAGTTGGAAGATTAATAACTGAAATGTGTTGAGCCGTCGTATTATTTGGACAATTTTAAAATGCAAATAACAACTAAAAATTAAAATAATATATATAAATAATGTAAAATAATATTTTAATCGAATATTTTTCAATCTATTTTAAAGTGAATAAAAATATATTAATAGTATACTATAACGTAAAGATTTATTCAATCATAAATAATATATTTTAAATGAATTAAAAAATATTTTTGAAAATAATTTAAAATTATTCCAGTAAAAAATTGTAATTTAAATTTGTTCAAATAATTAAAGGTTTAGAAAAAGAATGAAAAATGTATCAATCATGAACGATGTCTAGCGACGAAAATTGTGTGGAGAATTGTCCTGGAGTAATTCGAATGGTGATGTCAATAAATGTATAGGAAACCATAATCAAGTACTTAATAAATATAATTGACCAGATGTGGACAACTGAAAACATTTATGGTCTCAAAAAAGAACAGGCAAGAGCCATTTAAATTAAAAACTTTCATAAAATGATTTTATTTAATTAAAAAAAGTACAGATCAATATTCATGGCTGATAAATGGGATATTGGAAAAACTTTGTTAACCAAACACAAGATAGAAACGCATGCAGAACCAGCAGTGGTGAAACTGTATAGTAGGGGTTGACTTTTTTACAACTATACTTGGGTATAGTGCCAAGATATGTCATTCTACATGAGAATTCTAATTGCAAAAATTTTACTGACCGAGGATACAAAAATGTCCCCATAATTAAAAATAAATTTTGTTAAAAATCATAAAAATCGACAAATTGACATAGAAATAGTAATTTATTTTTATAAAGCTTTCAGTTCATTGAAATGTCAATTGTTTGTGCAATTTTAAAGTTGTTGCGCAGAATAAATCTGTAGTTCATCTTGTCAATATCTTTGACATTAATTTCTTGCATAATATTTTGGAGGTTTGCAATAAATTAATATTGTATTTCTGGCGATGAGCTTTTCATTTCATCTAAAATTTCATTCATTGTATGCTTCAAAATTGTGTCAAGTACATGACGCTGACAAGCAATAAATTGAAATGGTTCAAGATTTTTTCTTTGAAATTCTCTTTGAGATTGGCTTACAACTCCATTTTTAATCCCAGTATTAACACCTATAGTATTATATCATAACTTTAATACTACATCATAGTTGAAATTTATCTAGCACTTTAACTATTTCACTGTAAATATTATTAGCTTTTCCATCACCCAGTTTCTGCATTTTTTTTAAAATGAAGACTTGATACTCATTTCCGGAAATTCTTTTACCGTCAAAATGTAACACACAATCATCATTTTTTAAATGATTAATCATGTACTTTTGCATTTTTTGACCTAATGACATTGTAGCTCTATAAACTCCAGATTCAGATGGGGTTTGTACATTAACATCACATTCAGATAATTTTTGCAAACCTCTGCTGACTTCTTAATACTTAATTTTAACTTCCTTACTAAGTTAAAAGCCACAGTGGTGTTCTCATACTTTCTCTTTACTTTTTCGTTTGGAGTAATATAATCATGATCTTTCCAATCATCTTGTTCAATTTCTTCTTTATTATTATCACTGATTTCTAATGTATCTGTTTCAGGTATGATATGTCATGACCCTCTCGAGTTAAAACATTTTTGCAAGCTCAAGAGCCACCAGTGGTTATTAAGGGTCAACCACAACCCAGTATCCATTATGGATATGTTAATAGATTTGTCTGCAGACGGGTCGGACGCCTCTCCTTACTCGACATCTGTCTAGCAGCGCCGAGCTCGAAGGGTCTGCGGGTTCTGTTCAAGATAGAATAGGCTATGGGTACCCCACCTAGCTCAGTATCGATCGGGGTATGTTATGTAATATGGTATTTATTAATATGGTATTTGTGTTAATATGGTTCTCTGTGAGAATACCGATCGTGTCTGTGTTGAGTATGTACGGTATCGAGACTTGTGGCACTGTTATGTGTTATGGCACTTTTATGTATCGTCAGACTTGTGGAATGGTTGTGTCTGCATGTGAACTTGCGGCACTGTCGTCTCTACTGGGTCTAGATTCCTGAACGAACATCATTATTATATCGAATTGCGTTATATTATCATCTGTACCATATCGGGTAAATTCATACCATTTATCATTCTAATATCTATATTGTATGTCAACTTATCATTCGTATCACGTCATGTAAGTTGGTATCGTTCGACTTTATATCATTTATATTTATTTATATCATTTATATCAGCATATCAATTTTAGTACTTATATTTAAATTATTTATATTTATATATTTATACCAATTATATTTGTATTACTTATATTTATATCACTCATATTACTTATATTTATATCAACATAGTCTATACACCAACAACAGGTTGCTTAAATCTATTTAGTCAGCATTCAAGTCGATGATTAAAATTTTTATTAAAGCGTAATCACACTGATGCAGCAAACAGGCTAAATTTGTCTGTTCTAGTTTATATTTTATCGGTTCACTGCGCAGTTATTGATTTAACGGAATCATCACCAATCTAATTATGGTTTCGTACCGGTAGATACGATATCAACCAAGAACTGTATTGACTCATCAGAACTTAACACAACTGGTTCTGGCGTGTAGCTTAACTGCACTGTCTGCACATCAATGATAATCGGAAATTCGTTGTACTCTTCTGTGGGGCTCCGACCCCTATCGTCGGTAAAAACCCTTAAATCTCGTTCAACCTCGGAATATCTATCGCTCGGGTTATTCGGCTTACGCTCATCTCGGGGCATTTTTGAGGAAAACGACGACGACGACACTACTCAAACCTCTCTAAATTATTAACAACGACACAAACAATAAAAGTTAGTTATAAAAGAATAAAATAAAATCATTATTATAAAAAATTATATTCAGTATCAAAAGAAACAAATAGCAATTTAACAATGAAATGTACAATTGAATGGTATCCGGAGAATATTCTATTGGCAATTCGGAATATCGGGCTCGATGGGAATTCTAGGTTTCTCGCTCGGAATTTACTTCGTCTTCAAGATGACCTTCGAAATGCTCTCGAGTTCTATTGTGGAAATTTGAAACTGGTTTAACGTAATTTATTGTCTAAAAGCTGTCTCTGAAATTGTCTATTAATGTTGTCTAAAAGTGGTCAAAATGGTCAAAACTTGTGTCAATTCAACTATGAAATGGTTGTCGTATTTATAGCACCAGAGAGACACCCAGTTGTTCTTCTTCGCCCAATCAAGTTCTACCAACGACGATTTTAATAATTTCTATAATGCTGATTGGTCGGACGTGTCGGCGTGTCTCCAAAATTTTTCAAGTAATTTTGATTTATTATAGGAATTGATAATTGTGTGCTTGCAGGTTGCTGATGTCATTTGGCTCGTGATACACGGATTAATCATCGTGAATAATCACGCGATGGTTTTTATGGACTTTTCGTTGACTCACGTAAGTTTTTTAATTAACCTTTATAATTAATTTAATTTTTGTATTCCTTTAAGGGGCCATATATTTTCTTCCGAAGGTGGTAGGAATCAACGGTTTCCTCTCAGTGATAGTCCTCTCTGACACCTACATGGAGGGGTTTCGTTGTTCGCTTTCGGCCATTGGTAACTTGGTAATTTTCTTAAATGTTTTTTGATGTATTTCAGCTAATTATATTGTCAGGGAAGGCACCAAGACGGACCAACAGGGGGATCCAGCGACACGGGACCACTCGGGTTTATATCTGCGATAAATTATGCTCTAAATATATGTATTATGCTATCACCTGTCTTCTCTTTTTCTTTTTATTATTATAATGTCTTAATACATCAATTCTTGACCGTAACAGATAGGTCTCTTGCTGCTAGTCTAAGAAGTATATACTTTAACAAGTTTTGATTTGAAATAATCAACTTGACCATCAGTTTCCACATATATGAAATAAAATTCGTTATCTTCGTTGCTAAACCAGTTAGCATTCACTTTGGTTATGTCAAATAAATAATCCCACTTTTCTTCAAAACATCGTGTGACTTTTTGAACAGAATGATATTTCTAAATAAGAATTTCTACTTTTCACATAATTCTGCACTAACCATTTTACATCTTGAATAACTTGAAGTCTCTAAATTTGATAAGCAATTAAAGCTCCCAGTAACAGAATAAGCTTTTGGCATTTGGAAAATTTTGGGTATGCGAGATCTTGTTGATTTTGATTTCTCAAAGTGGACTAAATATAGTAAATACTATAATATACACGATTTGTACGCTCCCCGCTATCTTATTCCAGTGGTAGGCAGCACCAGAAAATAAATAACTGATGTACAATCACTTCTGTACAATTATATTAATATTTCTTCTTTTAATTTTGATTTGTTATAAATCGCATAATCTCCCTGAATCTGTCCGTTTCCATGCTGCGCTTGAAAATATCGTTACCCAACTTGCAACTCCATAAGTCATCCAGGTGTACATTTTTAGCACCCAACAAATCTCGTGCGTAAAGACAGCTTATTCTCGGAGCCTATTCTAGACATTCTAAAATATAAAGTTAATTGAAATACTTTAAAGTCACACGAAATTCAAATGAAATCCAGTTAACACGAAAAATCACCTTCATTGGAACACGTTTATATTGACAGCTGACGACAATAATTCAATCTTGCGCTTGTAGAAATAACTAACATTTTACGTATTCAAACGATTTATACTTAACTCTTTATGGGCGGCAGACGTATATGTACGTTTTGCAATTTTTCTCAAAGGACAGCAAACATTTTAAAATGTTTCTCACTTTTATTCATATATATCCCAAAAACCAAGTTTTATCGTAACGAAAACTTTATTATTCTGTATTACTGATTACTTTAAAGAATATCATACTCTTACTCTTTTTTAACCATTTAATGTTAAATTAAACAGCTTTCGAAACTTTTGAGAAAATTTTTATTTTTGAAAAAAAGCCGTCCTCAAAGGGATAAAATTATTTATTTTCTCGTTTATTTGTATCATGACACACACTAAAAAAATATTAAAAAAGCAATTTTAAAACTTTTTAATTTTTAGCTTAATTATATAAATTATTACAGAAAACAAACACATATTTACGGGGGTAATTTTGCAATAAAATGTCTCAAGGTATGCATTTTTATAAATAAATATAAAAATGTCAGCTTTTTAAAATATACCCATTAATTATAAGGAGAAAAAGTTAAAAAGTCAACCCTCTTCTGTATAGACAACCGAAACATTTTGAAGAGAAACTAGATGATATTATAAGTCACTTTGAAGAAAACGATATTATCGAAAAGTGAATTTCTCTTTGGAACTTTCCCTTGGTATGTGTTTGAAAAAAAGAAAATCAAGATATTCAAGTGTGTGTAGATTTTCGTCAGTTAAATAAAATCACCGTCCGACCAGTGTTTCCAATGCCAAATGTAGACGATATGTTAAATACACTAAATGGTGTAAAATATTTTAATACCATTGATTTGGGAAACGCTTACCATCAAGTAGACTTAGAAGTTGAGTCAAAGATTAAAACGGCATTCTTAACAAAGAACGGACAGTATTGCTTCAAAAGAATGCCTTTCAGGAAAGCAGCAGTCCCTGCGACTTTTCAGGTGCTAATTGTGAAGGTTTTTGTGAGATATGAATTGTAAAAAAGCAGTAGTATATTTGGATGATATTTTGATTTTTGTAAAAGATAAGAAAGAACATATTCAAAGAGTAAATAACGTATTTGAGAAAATTAAACAATCAGGTTTGAGAATAAACCAAGAGAAGTGACAATCATTTGTAGAAAAGACTAAATTCATGGGATATATTATAAGTAACGATGGTATTGAAATCAAAGATTGATGCGATAAGCAAGTTTCAAAGCTCATCGTGCATTAAAAATTTAAGGAGCTTTTTTTGGCTTGAAAAATTACTGCAGTAAATTAAATAAGGATTGCATAAGATATGAAAAAGTATTGGAAGGTTTTTATGGTAAAATAAGGATAAGAAACTGATTGGGACTAAAGAATATGAGGAAGCTTTCAAACACTAAAAGAAAGAATGATTAAAACTCCGATTTTGACATATCCTAATTTCTACAAAAACTTCATACTTGATACAGATTCAAGTTTTGATACAATAGGGGCCGTATGATCACAGAAAGACGAATGTGGAACAGAAAATGTGATTGCGTTTGGATCACATAAAATGAAAAGACATGAACTAGTTTATATCATTATAAGAAAAGAACTACTTGCAATTAATTATTTCACACTGTCTTTAAACATTTTTTGTTTGGAAAAAAAATTTTGTTGTGAACAGATCATAATGCTATTACGTTTATGATGACTACAAAAACCCTATCACACCACAGTTCCAAACATGGATAAATTTTCTGAGTAGTCTTGACATGAAAATGGAATATCGAAAAGGTGAAAAACATTCAAATGCTGATGCAATTTCAAGAAATTCGTGTGAGTTGTGTAAATAGTGTTAGACAATGCATGGAGAGGCCAAGAAAGAAAAGATGAAAACAATAATACTGGCACTAAGCGAAGAATGAGATTGTTTTAAATAGTAGAAGAATAAAAATGAAACAAAACAGATAATCGAAGACATTAGTAAAGGCAGAACAAGAAATGGGCACTAAAAATGACATTGTCATAACTCAAGATAATAAATACTGGATTACACAGATATAGCGAGCAAATTTTATTGAAGAAATGCACAAATTGTTGTGTCATGCAGATCGTAAAAAGTTATATTACTGCCTTCGAGATGATTTGATATGGAAAATATGAGAGAATTTATAAAAGAAATTGTTTAAAGCTGCATAAATTTTCCGAAAAGGAAGACTCTAACAACCAAAATGAAAAAAAGTATATGAAGCAATCAACGGGATGAACCTTTCCAGAAAATATACATTGATTTTTGTGGACCATTCAAAAGAAATATAAATGGATGTTAATATATAACATCAATAATTGACCAGTTTAGTATATATACAGGGTGGGCCAAAAGTAGGGTTACAGTTAACACTTAAACATTTTATCTTTATTAGAAATTTAGACATTTATTTACATATATTATATTTACATAATAAACATTTTACATTG
>MQRK01215969.1:32302-42680 GCA_001938485.1 Girardia tigrina
TTCAGTGAAAATTTGAAGTTTCTATGTGGTCTAAATGCTGAGATATAGGCAAAAGTAAATGGCCCATTCTTGACAAGATGAAATACAGTGAAGGTATATGAAAAGTGCTTAAAAATTACGGTAAATCATTCGCCAAATTATTTTATCCACGACTCAGACACCCCCCGTGGAGACTACCGTGACGCAACTATGCGGCTGAACTGCCCTGTATAATAAATTTTCAAGTACTTAATTTTTTCTTCAGAACGCTTTTGATATCTTCAATTATTTGCACATTGAGCATTTTTTTAATTTTTCGGTTTCATTTTCACTTCAGGAATAATTAAATAAAAAGTTGATTCTTCATTATTTTTTGTGAGACAACAGTTTGTCAAACTCAAACACTTTATATTCAAATATAAAAGAAGAATCGAAGGGACTCTGTTCTTGGCCTTGTAATTTTTATATAAAACAAATTGAGAAGTGTATAGATTTGTTGATTATTTAAAATTTTATAGTTAATTTAATAAATTAAACAATTGAGTTCAGCAGTTTATCACATTTATTATACAAATTATTATACAAAATTAACATATGTCATTATCATTGTGATGTGCATTGAGACAATTATTATGAGAGCATTTATTAATAAACATTTATTATTAATCACATTTAGAGTCATCACCGGAAGATCTTAGACAGTTTGACATCATTCTAATCGGTTTTATTTCTGTCTATATAATAATTATTATTATTCAAACAATTTTTTAAATCTATCTAAAATATTTTTTAATTTCCAAAAATATTTATGAAAGTTATTAATTTTTACGATTGCATTATAAGAACTCTATATAAATAAAAATATTTTATCAAATTTTAAAAAATGAGTTTAAAATTAAATTTTAAAATATTTAACTTTCCAGGCACAAATATATAAAAAAGCTTTACTTTAAAATTTTAGAAATGTAATGAAATATCTTTTAATTAAAATATTTAAATTTTATTTATTTATTTTATATACATTTAAATAATCATTTTATATTTAAATTTTATTGTAACCTGCTGCTCGCATGGCGTCTTTCAGACGCCTATTACGTTTATTAATCTGTATTTTTTGTCTCCTTGTGAATATAATTACTGCTTTTGTGTATCTGCTCGATTATTATTTTATCAACAGTTAATCTATTTATAAATTTATTGTGGTCATTCAAAAGGGTTACTCGACAACTGGCCACCGAAAACTCGCCGCAGGATTTTTTTTCATATATTTTTCAAATTTTTTTATATAAATCTCGAATGTATCGGTACTATAGTTTTTTGGTGTTTACAGAAACTATCTGATTACTGGAATTCTAAGTTATAATAGGTTTTCTTTTGAAATTCTATATTTATAGTTTAATAAGGATAGGAAAAAAATGTTCAATCCTTCTGATAAAAAAGAAACAGAATAATTATGGGATATAATAAATTCGTCGGATTCTGAATTGTCAAATGCAAATGATAATGCAGATGAATGATTGTGATAATTGTGAAATTATTAATAAATAGATTAATTTCAAATACAAAAATTATGTAGTCTTTTTATAATATAAATTCTCAAAAATATGTGTGGTGTCTGTCAGAGGCCCATGATAACTTGTGTCTAAACGCCACACGAGCAACGGAAGGTTAATTGTTAATTCCAAAAATTTTAACTGATCAGAATATATTCATTTCGTTATTTTAATTATGTTCAAATATTCAAATACCGTAAATACAAACAAAAATACCGACTTCCATCTGCGTGGGCCAATGTATAATATAAAATACTTATATTTAATTTTAATATTTTGCAAAAAATATTTCAATTTATTTTATTTTATTAAATTTCAAATGATTTAACTTCCCAGGCACAAATGTATAAAAAAACTTTACTTTACGTGTGAATTATTTTTTATTAAAAAATAATTTGAAAAAAAATTATAAGCTTAAGATAAAACTTATATTGAAAATTTTATTGATTTTCATTTATTTTGTATAATTTATTTATTTAAATTTTCAATTTAGAATTTCAATTTATTTTAAAAATATTTAAAAAAAATTATAATATTTTTTACAAAATTATTTACGATATTTATTTTAGAGTGAAATATGTTAATTTAAAAAAAATAAAATAAACTTTAAAAAGCGGTAATTTTCTTTATCTTTATTTTGCTTAAATTAATATTTTGTTTTAATAGTTTAATCAAATATTATATAAATAAAATATTATCAATAAATTAAAATGCTTTGTATTTATATATAAAATATAAAAGAAATATATTGACAATAAAGAAGATAAACTCAATATTTGACTTCCTTAATGCAATATCGGTTGTAATACTTAATTATCGATTATTAAATGGAAAATAAGAAATATATAAATATAATATAATAAATATAATATAGTAATTATATTTGGATTCAATGAAGCAAAATAGCAAAATTATTTTTTTAAATAATTAATTAATGATGTATGTTAGTTTAGACAAATTTTTATTCCAGTGAATCTGTGGATTTAAAAAATATTATTGTTATAGAAGAAAACCTTAATACAACTGACTTATGTTTAATATTTTCTTCTAAAAACAATGATATTCCAGGATAAAAATAAAAGATATAAAATATATTTTTTTTAATTATAACAATAGAAATGGAAGGAGAAAAAAAAGAGTTTTATCGGTAAATCATAATGGTAAATATAAATATGGCTTGAGAATTCAAATAAATATGTTCCTTTGCGAATAGAATACGCTTCAACAATGACTAAGTTGAAGAAATATAAATATTAGGTCGTTAAGTATGAAATTTGTAGAAATAAAGTCAAAGTTTATTGATAATTTATCAATACAAATATTGATATCATTCATCAAAGTATGCACCCATAATATTGACACACTTTTGCCATTTTAGAGCAAGCTTGTTGAGCCTATTTCAATAAAAATTTAGTGCCCGAGAATCTATATATTCCTGAAAGGCAATTTTCAAGGAATCTTCGGAATTGAATTATTTTCTTATAAAAAGGTTGCACAAATTGAGAAATAAATGGTAGTTAGTTGGGGCTAAGTCTGGTGAGTATCTAGAATGATGCAGAAGTTTCCACTTAAGCTCCTCTAGTTTTGTTACGGTCTTAAGAGTAGTATGTAGTTTTGAATATTCGTGTATCAAGATAGCAGTCGATCTGTTTACTAAACACGGTTGTTTTTCTTTGAGTTTCATCATTATATTTTCTAACTGGTTGTAATAGACATCTGCCATGGTCGATTTTCAACTGGGAAATAGTTTTACAAAAACAAAAATGAATTTCTCACAGTTTCAAAAAATGTATTCCAATCAAAAACCATATTCCCATTTCAAAAAAAATCAGTTCTTTTATGGAATATTTAAAACAGTCAACATTTTTCATAATTAAACCAATTTATTATAATATAAAATTTAAATTGCTTTTTAAGATAATATTCGAAATTAATAGTCTAAATAAATTGAGTAGTATAACAAGTCAGTAAATAAAATTTATAGAGATAATTAAAATTTTCACACTTTGATACAAATAAATTGTAATTAAAGATTTTGAGATAAGAGATCGAGATAAGTTAATATAAATAAAGATAATTACTGATAATTGTAAGTAGCGTTTATGCAAATTTCATTATCACTAGTGTCAAGATTCATAATTTAACAACAAAATTTTATTAATGATTATAATTCACATAATTAAACAAATTTCTTGTTAATTTCTTGTTAGTATCATGAGAGAACAAAGAGGAACAATCGACAGCCACCACGGGCCCAGGAAATAGACGGGAGAAACTGAAAGTCTGCTGAATACCAGAGAGGTTTTGAAAGAGGACGACAGATAGCGATGATGGAGGAAGAAGAGTACAGAGAATCTGAAAAAAACGAGCAATGCCAAGACGACGAGGAACCGATCTTGGCACTGCAGTAAGTCTTTCATTACACAGTCCAAACCATGTAAATTATATATATATATATATATATATATATATAATAGTAATTATATCAGAATTATAAATAATATTAGTAGTAAATTAAATAATAGTAATCGTTGTAATGAAATTAATAAAAAAAAGTCACAAAGTAGGAACGACCAGGAACCGGAAATGGATCATAAAGTGATAAAGTCTATTAAAAAGATATCGGACAAATCAAGAGAACTCTTAATAATTAATAATGACGAAAACGTGCCGATTACGTATAACAAACTACAGGGACGACCAAGCATAAAGGTTACGATTGAGAACATCGAGATTGAATGCCTATTAGATACGGGAGCTGCATTAAACGTGATAAACGAAGAAATGGTTAAGAAAATAAATAACATTAAAATAATAGAATATAAGAGTGAACGCATACACGACAAAGGAAAATAAAGAATGGAAGACAGTAGAATATAGAACAAGAAGACCGAGACCAAGATACGAAGAGAGAAAATCGAAGAACCAAGAAGAAATTTTAATGCAAGAAGGATCATACGTCGGGCCTGTCACGAAGAAGGACAAGTGAGACGGGAATATCCAAATGTTAAATGCAACCATTGTAATAAGAAAAGGCATATAAGAACACAATGTTATGAGAATCCAAACAGATTTAGATAATGCGAACAATCTGGAAGAGGAGATACAAGGAATAGAAGAAATGAACGAAAAGAATACACAAACACACAGTACAGAGGTTGGATGGGATATACAAATAGAAGAGACCAAGTAGCAGAATTAGAAGATTTCGATGACGAGTGGGAAAGAATGTCGGAAAGATCGAATAAAAGAGGAAGTCTAACAAGAAGAGAAAATATTACAAACAAGAAAATTTTCAGAGACGAACAGGGAAACGAGGAGGCACGGTCACAGGAAGAAGTGATCAGTGCATTTCATTAAGAAACGAATGTATGTGTATGTTCGACTGTATGAATGATTGTTTGGATGATGACGTATGTTGTGTATGGGATGCTGTTAAAAATATTCCTCAGGAATTGTGTATATTAGATGGTGAAAACGAAATACACAATGAGAAATGTAACAGTTTGATCACAGAAAAAGATGAAGCACAGAGATAATGAAAACATTAAAGTTTAAAATAGAATACGAAGAAGTGAAAGGGAGACCTAGTATAGAATTTCAAATAAAGAATAAAACAGTGCCATGTCTATTGGATACGGGAGCATGAGTCAATGTAATTAAAATAGACATACTCAAAAATATGGAAAATATCAAAATAAAGGAGACAAAAGACGTTTACATTGCGCTAACGATTCGGAACTAGTAAATTACGGAATAGTACAACTAAAGATTAAGATTGAAAGAATACAGAAAACTTTTTTGTAGTAAAAGATTTAGAACTCGAAACGATTGCAGGAATGGATTTTTTAAATAAATTTAGCATAAAACTAAAGAAAGAAACAGGATACAAAGAAGGAGTGCTGGTAATACGCGATACTTTAACTGATGGAGACAGACTTAAAAGAATAAAGGAAATATACGCAGATAAGATAGATGAACCATTAATGAAATTACTAATAGATTATAAAACGATATTTATGGCGGACAAATGGGATATAGGGAAGACCACACTAACTAAGCATAAAATTGAAACGCAAGGAGAACCAATATTGGTAAAACCATACCGACAACCAAAACACTGAGGAAAAACTAGATGATATTATCAATAATTTACGAGGAAAATGATATCATTGAAAAATGCAGTACACCGTAGAATTTTCCGCTAGTATGCGTATGGAAAAAAGACAAATAGGATATCCGAGTATGTGTTGATTTTCGACAATTAAATAAAGTCACAATCAGACCAGCATTTTTAATGCCAAATGTAGAAGAAATGCTAAATACATTAAATGGAGCGAAATACTTCAGCACGATCGACTTTGGGAATGCATATCATCAAGTTGAATTGGAGAACGATTCAAAATTAAAAACTGCATTTTCGACAAAAAACGGCCAAATTGTTTTAAACGAATGCCATTCGGAATTACAGCTGCCTCATCGACATTTCATGAACTAATGACAAGAGTGTTAGGAAAATTAAACTGGAAAGAAGCAGTTGTATACCTGGACGATATTCTAATCTTCGCAAAAGAAAAAGAAGAACATTTTAGGCGAGTCGAACACATATTTCAAAAGATTAAAGAATCGAGCCTTCGGATAAACCTCAAAAAGTGTCAATTCATGGTAGCAAAGACAATATTTTTAGGATATGTCGTGAGCAAAGATGATATAGAGACGGATAAAACAAAAATTGAAGCAATCGACAAATTTCAAAATTCTTCATGCATTAAACATTTAAGAAGTTTCTTGGGGCTAACGAACTATTATAGAAAATTTTTGAAGGATTATGCAAAATATTCAAAAGTACTGGAAGGGCTATGTGGAAAAAATAAAGATAAAAAATTGACATGGACAAAGGAATGTGACGAAGCATTTCAGACATTAAAAGATAAAATGACAAAAACACCGATCCTAGCATAACCAGATTTCGAAAAGGAGTTTATACTGAATACAGACGCAAGTTTTGATACAATCGTGGCAGTACTGGCACAGAAGGATGCATACGGAAGGGCAAGAGTAATTGCATATGGATGCTACAAGATGAACAAACACGAACTTGGATACTGTATTACAAGAAAAGAATTATTGGCAATCTTTTACTTCACCCAACACTTCAAAAATTTCTTATATGGAAAGAAGTTTCTACTTAGAACGGACCATAAGGCCATCACATTCATGATGACAAAGAAGAACCCAATAACAAAAACCCAATAAGAAAGTTTACAATTACATAAAAGATGCAAGGGCGAAAAACACACTAATGCAGACGCAATGTCGAGAAATACATGTGAATTATGTGTACAATGTCAGAAAATGCACGATGACGCTAAAGAAGGAAAAGTTAAAACTTGAATCCTTGCCTTAACTGAAGATTCAGAAGAGTTCATTTGGCAGACGAATGATAAAGAAATGGAACAGATTAAAGAAAATATTAGAATGTGAAAGACAAAAGAATGGCTTCTAAAAACAATATCGTGACGACAAGAGATAACAAATATTGGATCCCTCGGAAGAAGAGAACAGACTTTATAGAAGATATACATAAAATGTTATGCCACGCAGGAAGTAAGAAAGTTTACAATTACATAAAAGATGACTTCGATATGTATGACATGAGACAACAAATAAAGAACATCGTACAAAGTTGTGCAAACTGTCAGAAAGGAAGACACTGACGGCAAGGACTTTGAATGTATACCAATATATTTTAGCAATAATCGATCAATTTAGTAGGTACATCAGCTTGACCGCAGTGACACACCAGGGACGAGAAGACTACACGGAAGGTACTATTGGATAAATAGATTTGGAAATTCGGACCACCAAAGGAGATACACGTTGATATAGGGAAAACATTTGAATCAGCACTCTTTAAAGAAACGACGAAAAGATTTAAGACGGAGATAATCTATTCACGTCCTTATCACCATAACACTAATGGGATCATAGAAAGACAATTTAGAACAATAAGAGATACCATAAATATACGATTAAAGGATGAAAGGCATAGAGATTGGGTAGAAATGTTGGCAGAAATAGAATTCATGTTAAACGGTACAACTCAAGCAACAACTGTAATATCTCCAGTCGAGATAATTTTCGGAAGAAAACTAAGACATTGGTGGAAAACTACAACAGAAAGAAAAATTCGAGAAAAAGCAAATAAAAATATAATTGAAACAAAATGAATATTTCAGGTCAGAGATAAAGTCTTGATAAAGAAAGTTAACCCATCAAAAGATGATTACCTTTATATGGGACCAGCTAAAATTATAAAGCAAAGACACAAAAGAAGTTATGAGATACAACTAGAGGACGGCAGGATCTTGATCAGAAATGTAGAATGGCTAAAGCCATTTAAACCGAGGGGGATGTGAGGAATATTTTAAATTGTTTGAATGTGTAAATTTATGGATGATGTATGTTGATTTAAGTATGTTGAATTTAGAATGGTGATTCTCCCACCCAGATGGAAATTGATATTTTTTTATTTAAATTTAAAGTGATTGACTATTCGAACATAATTAAAATAATCATTTTATAAGTTCATATCTTTAATTTCAGAATTAAAATTAAGTTTAATAATTTTTAGTAAAATTTAAATTAAATGCATTTTTAATAATTTGATGTCATTTTTATTATTTTGGGATTTATTGAAAAGTGGTAAAAATTAATATTTTTAATTAATATTTTTAGAGGTTAAATATTTTAAAAAATAACTTAGAAAAATTGTTCGAATAATCATGATTAAAAACAGAAATAAGAGAACCAATTAGAACGATGGCAAACGATGAAGGACCTTCTGAGAGTTTTAATGACTCTAAATGTAATTGCAATAAAGATTCAAACGAGACTTATTTAAATATTCTTAATAACTCTAAAATCATTGTCTCTAAAATACAATATGAAAAGTAACATATAATTATCTAACAGCCTAATGTACGTTATTATTTATTCTCAATGGAAGCAGACGACAATTGCAGGGAAGACAACGACTAGAATTTTAGACATTGGAGAAATGGGTAATGACCGTTGAGAGCATCCCGAATTATAAGACTCACTTAGGAAATGATTATTACTTTCCTATGGAATGATTACCATAAGTTTTTTTTCTGTAATAATATTTTAATTCTATACATTGTTAAGAAAACTTCTCTTCATTTTTAATAAAAATAAATTTCAACATTAGAAATTTAATTGAAATATTAATTTTATTTTTATAAACTTCAATATGTTAAGTTTAAAAAAGATTTAAATAAAAGAGTACCAAATAATTAGAATTTTCTGTGAGTTATTTCTTTGAGTTCTCGAATATAGGATAATTGAATCAGGAAACCAAGACATTTATACTACGTGTAAAACGAGTAGCCGTCTCAATAACACTACGAAAAGACATAAAAAGATCAATATTTCAGAAGGATGGAACATAGAGGCAATTTATTTTTATCTCTCGGATGGTTGCTTCGTGCCACTGACCTTTCAATCAAGCACATTTACCAGTGCTACAGCAAAATAATACATAAAAATTTAGAAATTGATTTTTTTGATGTAATTTATATAGGGATTTTAAATTGTAAATTATTAAATTATTGAAAATAGCAAATTACCTGTTATTTGGGAAACGGTGTTTTGGAATTTAAATTATAAATTATCTGTTGTTATATTTATTTATATTAAATTCTTCTCTCTCTTCTTGGCCAAAGATGATTCAAATCAATATTATATGTATAAAAATATAATTATTAAACATTAAATAAAACATTTTAAAAAAAGTAAAATTGAAAATTATTTAGCAATTTAATACCGAGGCCAGTTTGTGTGTGCCATATTTGTTGGACAGTGAATGAAAAGACTCGCTCTTGTTAGCCTTGAGGCAATCTTTTGTCGAGCTTTGGATTTAAATTTTGTCGAACTCGGAATTGAAAATTTTTTGAAAGTGTGAATGAAATTTATTGTCGAATGTTAATTATTGGGGATTTTGTCTAACATCAATTTGATTTTTGAAATTTGTTGAACAGTAAATATTTCGAAATTTTCTTGATTATTTGAAATTTTGTCAAAATTTCATTTAAAGAAATTTATCGAACTGTTATTTTTCAATTTTGTATTACAAATTTTACTGAATGAGGTATAAAACAAATTAGTATTTGATAAGCGTACATTTAATCTGCACAATTAAATGGGTCCGGCACAAACACAGTATCCCCGAATTTCCAATCCGACACTACCACTCTATTGCTACCACCGTTCGGTCTTCGATACAATCTAGGGATCGGATGGAACACTCGTTCTTACAGAATAGTTCTCGTTCTTATTAAAATAGAAAAATGAAGTTGATGAAAATATGTGAAAAAGAAGCTATGTGATTATGTATTAATCTATGAGCCTCATTTTGCGTATAAATAAAAGGAAAGCGAATTATTACTATAATAATATTATGATATGAGAACAAATTAACAATAATCGAAGAAGTATTAGTACATGATAAATAACAAGGATCTTATTAGTGTCATGGAAATGGATAATAGAATTTTATTGTTGGTTAAACCAGGATTGGGTCTTAGAAAATATTTCTTGTATAATATCGTGAATCATTTCTGAAAAATGGGTTTCGTATATGGTAAGCAGACAATTTGACACACGGAAATTCGACACAAGACAATTCGACACATTAATGAAATTAGATATTTTAATTGTAACTAGACATTTTTTAAAACTTGGCATATTTAATTACTAGACTTTTATTTTGAGTTTAAATTTTAATTATTACAAACATATATATATATATATATATATATATATAT
>MQRK01215971.1:0-11522 GCA_001938485.1 Girardia tigrina
CTCTCTTAGCTACTGGCAATGGACCGATGATCCTGAAAAGAGTCATTGAATCCTCAATGACAGAGGGTAAGAAAATCTCAGGAAGAAAGAAGCAACAAATCAAAGAATGCCTAAGAGTTTACACGGAATGGCTTTTTGGAGAAAACACTTCCTTTGATGATTTTTTAATATTAATTCAGCAGGAAAGCGCTCAACTCAAGATGAAAGATAGGATCGACTCAATGATATGCGAGAGGTGAATAATTGGGCGGAGATCAGAAGACATGTCAAAACTTATCAGACCGTTTCAGAAACTGTTTCAATGTTCATACAAATCTTATTTCAGGGAATTCGCGGAGCAGACAGAATTAAATCGACACGAGAAACAAGATCATAGACCAAGAGCCCCTCAAGAAGAAGAGCCGGAAGGATTCAATTGCCATCTTTGCCGAAAGAACTACTACTTTTCGATAATACATAGCGAATTTCTTTAAAAGTTCTTGTATTTTAGTACAAAATTTAGTAACAATATGTACTTTGGCTACCAATACTGTCTTTAATAGACTTACTAATCTTTCTGATACTGTAAATGTTTCAATCTCCTCTAATAAGCTAATAATTTTCTGTCCATCATAATAATCATATTTTAATTCATTAATTAATCTCAAAGTTACATCTTTGATATGCATCTCAGTTTCCAGTTCAAATGTTAACTCAATGCTCTTTTCATGTATTTTTACATCAATAATATTTCTTTGAGAAGGCAGTATACCATAATCTATTAAATATTCTTCAAGTTCCAAAATTTGATTGTTAAAATATAAAGTAATATTTTCTATTCCCATTTTTGATACAACTGTTTCAAACAAATCTTTAACTTTGCTTTGTAGTGACACCTCAACAGAAATAACCTACTCCACAACTACTAATTATTAAAGGAAGGTTTTCAAATATTAAACTTTGTCTTAATTCTTTACCAAGTATTTTCATTGTTTCTTTTACTTTAATGCTGAATTTCTCACTACCGTATACCTGATTTGATAATAATTTCAATAAATTATCTTTTTTATCCGTTGTAATTTCCATTCCAGATATTTTACTTATATTTTTAAATATTTTATTCAAAATTTCTTTGCTTAAATCAACTTGATTAACTACTCTATTGAAAATAATTCTCAATTTGTCTAATTTCAAATCATCGATCTTTGTACATATTCGTTTTTCCTTTACTTTAATATATATTTCCTTATCACTATCGTAGTGATCTCTTTTCTTAATTTTTAATTTACTTTCTGAACCTTTCACCATTAACGATTTATTTTTTGATTCTTCAACTCTAACAGATAATCTATCAAATTTGGTTTTTAACTCATCAAATTCGTGTTTCATAACATTATTACTACAATCTTCATCGGAGGACAAATAATTAACGTCTGGTGGTTTACCTTGAAATTTTATTTGCTTTTTCAAAATTGATGGTGAGTATTGTCTTGTATTTGATCTGCAAGATCTGGCTATATGACCGTACTTTTTACATTTTTCGCACTGAATTTAACCATTGCTATTCACTCTATCACGTTGTGGTGATGGAGTTGAGGATCTTGTATTTGATCTGCAAACATTAGAAGTATGACCACGATTTCCACAAGTATAACATGTTTTAATATTTGATGGATTTGCTGGAAAGGATTGTTCCGTGGACCAACATTGATTACTAAGATGACCGACATTGTTACAATTATAACACCTTGGAATTCGTTTCCCGAAATTTCTGCGTTCAAAATTGGGACTATTACTTTGAAAATTTGATCTTGTTAGGTTAGGACTTCTATTGCCCTTCTTGAAATTACTATTTTGATTACTTTGAGGTTTTGTCTTTCGATTATAATCGAACTGGTGGGATCTTTGCATTTTTGGTGACACGTACCCACCACTTTCATCTTCCGACTCGCTCTTTCTTATAATTGATTTTTGTGGTCTTTCAAAAGATTTTATTTCCGTTGCAAAGACTGAACGATTTGGGACAATGTTTGAATTCATTTCTATTTTCATTGCCTTTTTCACCAGTTCATCAAAGTTGGCATATTCAACTAAACTCAGTGCTGCTTTCAGGTGACTTTGGATCCCCGACCAAAATTGATCCTCATCAAGTTTTAACGTTTGATCTGTCCATTTTTTTGCGTTCTCCGAATGCCTTTTCTGCAAGGGTGGATAAGTGGAAAGCAAATTCACTTACTGATTCATTGACATTTTGTTTTCGATTATAAAATTATTTGCGTAGGATACGCCCAATGTCCCCACTGATTAGTTTCTCTGCTAGAGCATCTTTCATTTTTGACCATTCAACAACTGTTATTTTGTCTATTTGAGTGAAAGCTTCTCTGGCGGCACCTTTCAAATATAACGGTAATCGTTAGATCATTGTCTTATCTGACCATCCATAAGCTTATGCGTACATGTAATAATCTGTCATGAAATCAACAAAATCCACTGGATCTCCTCCGTATTGATTAACGGGTAATCTCTGAAAACTTGCAAAATCATTATTTGTTTCTCTGTTTTCCTCAATCATTTCAACTTTTTTATTTCTCAAATTATATCTCGACACTTATAAAATATACTCAGTTTTCTGAAAAAAATATATGATTTCCACCAAAATTAATAATCAACTTTGTAATATCAAATTATATTTCAACAATAATGATCAATAACTCTTTTGTTCAGATTCGAGCGGCGGGCTCACCAATATTTATGTTGGTGGTTTATCAATTTATTGCTGGGTATAGATAACTGAATTGTCGTTTGAATAATTATGTTCAAAGAAAATATATTGTTGTGAATTGAATCAACTTAAATCGAAGGCTGCGTTGCTCATTCGTAGCTCGAACCCAGCTCAATAATTGATACTGTTAAATTTATTGCAATTGAGATAAATAACAAATATTATAAAAATTTATATTTGATAGTCACAAAATTTGAACATGGATCTTTGATATAATAATTGAGACTGAATAACAATTTGCTTGAAACTTCTTTGAAGTTTTATATTTTTATATTTGATTTTTTTTATTTTTATTCTTTCTCCATCTTTAACAAATTTCAAGGATATTTATATCCAATTTTGATTCTATATATAAAAAATTATAAAAATTTTATTATTTAAATTATTATATTATATTTTGTTTTTCATAAATGTAATTATTTGTATGATTAAGGCCAACACGTGGCACTAATTATTTGACGTTAATTATATTTTTTTGAAATGGAATTTTGAAGTCATTTTAAAGTTTTGAATTATTTGCCAGATGTCATTGAAAATCACGACTTTATTGCCGCTAATTATTTCACACTGTCAATTGCTGCAAAACTGGGAATCCGTTCCCATAAATCAAAAATGAGAAAAAAAACAAATGATATATCTACTTGGGTAAGATGACACGCGATTGGCAAAGCCAATCAGTTCATCGTCCAAGTAGAAGAATTTTTCATTTCTTTTTTTATGATTAGAAAGTAAGTTAAAAAGTTTTGAAAGTGAAAGTTTTTGAAAGTTTTTAAATTCATTTTAATTTTTTAAAAAAAACTTAAAAGTAAGTAAATAATAATAATAATATAATATTTTAATAATAATATTAATAATAATATTACTTTTAATAATAATAATAATAGTATAATAATAATTATTATAATAATAATAATAATAGTAATAATAATAATAATAATATAATAAAAAAACAAATAAAGATAAAATTAATAATGTTATAAATGAATATTAAATTAATACTAATGATAAATAATAAATATTTACTAAGATTTATATATATATTTCTTTATTATTGTGAATTAGTTTGTTGAATTTTGTATGTTGATTTTAGTATTTGGAAATGTGTTTCTCCCACCCAGATGGAAAATTGATATTTTAGATGTTCACGATAAATAATTATTCGAGTATTATTTATATTTTAAAGTACAGCATAGATATTTAAAAACATTAAAAATATTAAATCTTTTCAAATCTTCATATTAAAATTTAAATAAAATAAATAGTTTTAACTAAGTTTTGAATTAATTAAATGTTCTTTCTTTACATAAAATATTTTTTAAATAAAATTAATATGTAAATAAAAATTAATACTAAAACTACAAAATTTGAACTGTAAAAATAAAATCAGAAAATAATGAAAAATTTGTTCGAATTAACAAAATTTTTTTTGTTTATTAACAAAATTAACAAAAAATTATCAATTTAGAACGATGTCGAATGACGAGAGTTTTTCTGAGAGTTGTCCAAAAGACAATTCTGATTCTAATGAGAATAAAAGTTTGAAAACCCACGTTGGTGTTCTTAATAATTATTATCCCAGTTTCCCAATAGATTTTAAAACCTGGCTTTGATTTTATAAGTGTTGATTGAATTTTGAAATGATAATTTACTCGATATTTTAGTCTTGGAGATCTTGAAAGCCTTTAATTTAACGCATATGACTCTACCTCTAAACATTGAACTAATCATTGTTACACAAGGTTAAAGTAACGTTGCAATCATCATTTCAGTCATATATCGTAAGGATAACTTATATTCAACGCCAAGATCAGCATTACGTTACTTAAGATGATCGGTTCGAGACGTTTACTCTTTTCTTGATCAGAACTGCCCTGATTATCATTTTTAACTTCACTTTTACCATACGACACTTCTCGGAAGTTGGCGTCGTAATAGTTTATATTTCGATCGCATTGCTTTAATCGTCACCTCAGAGTTATCCTTTCGATTTCAATTTTATCTTTCCGTCTCCTCATAATAATCATCGGTTGTAGTCCTGAGGAGGACTGTGTCTCGTTCTCTCATAATATCTTGACATCATGCCGATCACAATTAACTTAGTTCCAGTCTTTAACGATGTATTCAGTACAATCGTATTAGAGGACCGCGGAATAAATTTTTCTAATATGATTCTGGTTTCGACTGTATCTATCCATAAACTTTCAATTCATCAAATCAACTTTAAAATCATTTAATTTACGAAATAAATTGTCATTACAGAAATTATAAAATACATTGAAATTTATATTAAATTAAAATAATTTATTACATCATTACCAAAACCATTAAATCTTTACACTGTTAAATTAAATTAATTATAAAATAGTCCATAAAAATAAAAAAAATAATAAAAAAATTAAATAATCAGAATTAACGTTACTTAAGAACAATCAAATATCAAACGTAAAGGGTAATGACGATGTAATAAAGTCTAATTAAATTCTGCATAAGAGTATTTCTCTGGAATTATGTACAAATATTTACATTGATTTCATCTGTACAACCTGATTACGTACCCGAACCCAAGGATCGCTCCGCTCGATCCCTTGGATACGGAGACGAACCGTAATCGTACTTCCGAATCTCAAGTTCTATCGACTCTATCTCAGTATTAATCATTATGTGATTGAATAATAATGCGAAACATATCAAATATATTAATGAAAGTAATAAATGGAATTAAATATTTATTTGAAACCAACTATACCAACCGATAAATAAAATTACACCTTTAATTAATAAAAATGAATATATATATACGACTTATGGTCATTAAGTAAAAGAATAAATTAAATCGACAAAGTTACGAAACGAATAATCCTTGTTAATCAATATGCGAATAAATATCAATTAAATTAAATCAAGATGAAATAACTAAACCAAAGTAATTAAATTAATTTGACAAGTTACGAAGCGAATAAGCATTATTATTAAAGGCGTGAATAAATATCAATTAAATTAAATCAAGGTGAAATAAATGACTAGACCAAAGTAATGACGATACCTATTATAAGTTTTTTCTCCTTCGAAGTAATCGTAATATTCGTGTGGCAGATAATGAATCGTAAAAATTTTTACTTTGAAAATATACGTTAACAAAAGTGTTTTTGGTGGGCGCTTGTGAATAATTCGCACAAGTATTTGTATGGACAGGATGTGCGAGTACTTCTCGACATCCTGAATGTAATCTCGCAACGAGACGGGGTAGATGAGGAAAAGGATTATCATATCTCGGTTCGTCAACATCCGTGATTCCGCGAATGCACTGCCGAAAACTGCGTTGCAAAATCTAAATAGCATGTCAGTCGGAGTGTATAGGATGTTCGCGATGCTAATTAAATTCAATCGCAATCTCGCGTAATTAGTATGCCGGCTTGTCATGTCGTTCTGCCAGTTGTTTCTCTGGGTTGGTAAAATTTACTTTATGCTATCGGTCATATAACGATTGGTTTATTCAGGATGCCATATCCACAACCGTCTGGAAGTCGCATGATGATTGAATCATCATGAACCACGGTATTTTTAATTAACTCTCTTAATTAATTTTAACTTTGTTTTCATTTTCCAGGTCTTCTCAAGGGTCTTTTACAGGGTCTAGACTTAATCTTTTGGCTCTACTTGAGGCTGAGGCTGGTTTGCTGCGGATAAAGTACACCTGGATCGCTTTTCCGGCCTCTATCGCTTTCGGGTGGGTTTTTACGAACCTTTCGAAAATTTTGACTTTTAATTAAATCATTTTTAGTTTATGATCAATCCGAAAGCTCTCCCGGTGGATATAAAGGAATAATGGGATCCTCAGTTTCTGTCGTCGTTCTGCATGCTCCAAGGCCTATTTACACATGATGGTTATAGTCAAGTTAGACTATAACCAACTCACTCTTCTCTCAAGGGCTCCTGGCGTGTGGTGTGGCGGCGTTATTGGGGAGTTCAGGATCTCCAACGTAACAAATACTATAAAAATAAGTTATTAGTTTAGGGAACCCCAACAGGATTAAATTTCTTTGAATCCCTGGATTAATATTACATTTTGATAAGTTTATTTTTACAATAAAAAATGAACAAATAATATAAAAATATTCAATCGAAAAATAATAATTTCATTATTAAATAGTAAATATAATAAATAAGATTTATTTTTGACACAAGAATCATAATCGCGAAAGATTTAAGCGTAGAAAAGATAATTTGTCAAGGGTGTTATCATTCAAATTGGAGTGGATCTTATTGCATAGGTATCCACCGGAAAAAGACTCTTTCCGGTTCCACATACGTAGGAGGAATTTTCAGTATATATTGGTATACACTCTCTTAATGGGGCCCTCGTTTGCCTGACTGGACAGCAATATTAATCAAACTTTAATAGTATACCAACTCTGTTGCAAGTATTGGAATTGAATTTGAAAACATAGTTGCAATAACTTCTTGTAGTTGGTACTCCATTGAAAGATAGTCATTCGATGATGATGACTCATTTCGTTCTTTTAAACTCCTAGGAATGTGAGTATTCACTACCAAACTTTGTACTTCACAATTTTATTCTTGCAATGGTTTAAGACGTATCAGTAGTTTTATGCAAAAATCTTTTATCATCTTCTTTTTTGCTAACTATGCTTGAGGGTTGCGAAGATATTGAAGGACAACTGATGCTTCATTGTACCGCTGTTTTAAAATTCGCTTGTGAAGAGATTCAGGAAGCTCTTCGCTCAGAAAATGAAATTTTGCTTGCAGCTCCTATTGGAGAAACATTATTGTGGCTTCTGCAGTCAAAAGCCATGCATTCCTTCTTCAGATAGCTGTCACAGCTATTTGAAAGGGTTTCAGTGTATAAACAATTTTCTTCATGATTTCAAAATCTTCATCAGTCAAACGGACGCTCGCAATCACATCAACCAGAGCTTTTTGAACAGATGACTTTACAGATAGCAGTCTTTTCAACATGTTAACTAAACTATTCCAATGCGTTCTGCAGTGTAGAATCAGAGACATATTGCTAGTCATGTTATTCTCTTGTCGTGTGTAATTAAGTAAAATCTTGTACTTCTGTGGTAATCGTTTAAATAATTTTACAAGCTCTTGAACTTTTTTCTTCACTTATTTTATGTATTTTTTTTAAAATACTTGAGATTGTGAAGAAATTGCATCCTGAAAAGAGGGTTGTGATACTTCGATACTAATGATAAATTGAGAGTTTTCTTCATCTTCCAAAAAATCATACTCTGGTTCATTCATTGTTGCGGCGACTACTTCAAGAACAATAGTATCTTTCTTCTTTACATAAAGCACATCTATTACAAAAAATGACTTAATTTTTTTCATTAAAAAAATGCTTTTCGTATTAAAATAAAAACACGTTCAACTAGACTAAAGCTAACCTAAATTTTCTGATAATAGTTCCGTATATAATAGACTATTGTGATCAGCTTTATTCCAGGTTAATCGTATACTTATAAAACGATAAAAAAATAATGAAGAATAAGACAAGCGTTAGTAACAACAATTATAATGACCAAAAAATAATCAAAAATAACAATCTAACCTAAAATTTTTTAAATGTTCAAGATAATGTCGTATAATTAATGACCGAGATGGATAAATAAAATTTAGACAGTATTAGAGGTTCTAGGTACATCGTCGGAATTATTACTATGAGATATTTCTGACATCAAAACTTTTATTATACCACACAAACCAATGTTTAAATCTAATATTTAAACAAACTTATTATTTTTTGAGAAACAATTTGTTTTATAAATCTTAAACCGATATAAATAAAAATTCTTATAAATATTCATATTTGATTTTTTCATTACTTTTATAAATCAATTTTAAATTACAATAACATTTTAAAATATTTAATCGTTTCATTTAATTTTATAATTTTTTTTAAATCGTTCCTCATAAAAATTATACATTTTACTTTTTATATTATATTAAAAACTCTCAAAAAATTTTTATTATTAGCAATTTAATTGATCTTCTTAATTTTAGTAATTTTATTTTTTTCAAACGTCATATTTAATTACATAAAAATTTTAATTTGTACATATTTAATATAACCTTCTTTCAAAAATTTTCATAGCATTTTTAATCCCTAACTTGTCAGATGAAATAATTTTATTGTTCAGAATTAACGAATATAAGATAGGAAGAATCGAACCTATAATTTAGTCAATATGGAAACACAACATGTAATACGCGACAAATCGTCTTAAGCAACTGAAATTATTTCGGTAGTTGATTAATAGGCGAAATTATGCCTTGATATAATTAAACTATATATGATCGTTTATCGATCCATATTTCAAATATTTGAATTGTTATTAGCAATTATGCAATAAAATAATGTGGGTAAAATATAATCCACCGATTTCTTTTTCTTCTTTCACTGCTTTAATTTATCTTCTTCTTTCTTGAGAACCAAAAAATATAAATAAATAAAAAAATTTAAAAAAATAACATCATTTGACCTGCTTACTACAATATAAAATATTACGCTATACACTCACAAGTAAACATGGCACACAACGAGATTGCATCTCACGAGAAAAGAAAACAAAATAAAAAATCGAAAATAAAAAAAGAAAACAAAATAATAAAAAGAATTAAAAATTTTTTTAGCATTTTTATTAAATAAATTACTTTTAAATCTTACTAAGCTACAAGCTTATAACCAAAATATATTTACTACCCTTTTTTGGTTAAGTTAGTAGCGTAGTAAGAATTAAAAATAGAAAGTATTTTTTTAAAGTAATTTTTCATAACAAAAATTGTGAAAACAGTATTAATGAAACCAATAATCCCGGGATTTCGGGAAAACTATTTGGGTCCAAGATCCCGGGATTGGACCCCTATTCTTGATGTAAAAATATGCTTTTGTATACATGATTTTATTCAACTTTACAAAATCTACTAGATTTTTCAAACCTCACACCATGTACTGAAATTGCTTTGTACTATAAAAATTTCAGCGCCACATATCAACAAATCTGATCAATATTAGATTTCAATCGTTGAAAATAAAATCGCTAATATATACAAAAATACAAAAAAAATCAGTATGTTCATATTTGACTGATTGAAATCACCTTAAATAAATCAATTTGTCGATACATGTCACACATAACGTCATCGCTCCCTATATATATATATATATATATATTAACAAATCATATCAATGCATTTCAATGTCATCAGTATAAATCAATGATGTCAATAGAAAAATAATACATCAGCAAATCGTGTTTATATAAAAATATGTGGTAGATTCTCTGTTTCTACCAATGGGTGAGACCAGGAGTGATCTTTCTGATTATAACAGTTCCAGCACTTGCTGAAATTCTTCAAATGCAACATAAAGTTCACCTCGTTCTGTTAAAGCATTCTTTTACATTTAATTTCAGAAATTTATACAAGATTCTATCACCACCACGGCATTCAACAGTAAAACGCAAACTACACTCAATAGGTTTGTAACACACCACTGATTTACACTTTTTTTCACTCAATTTTGTGTCACATCTAAGTGCTGTCCTATATATTTTACCAATAAAATGTTTGGTATGTAACATAGTGTTTGGATTTGATTGAATGAGGAGATTATTGTAATGGGGACAGCCAGTCAAAAAAGCTGCGTGTTTTAATGTAAGAGTAAAAGAGAGTAACACTTAACTAAGTACTGTATAGGGTCCACGTCAATTGATCGGCGACAATTCATCAGGGAATTTTTGTCGAGGCGACAAAATGTTTCCATTAATCTATATTCTTAAACTGGTTGGGACCCATCAACAAATACACCCAAAATAATAAATAATAATCAAAAATATTAAAAAACAACCATAGAGCACAACACCAAATATTTCGGATAATACTCCCAAGGAATCACCAATAATTTTATGATGGATTAAATTTTTAAATAATTCTTAAATTTTGTTTCGAAAAATTATTTTTTTTAATTTATATTAAATAAATTAATTAATTATTTTATTTTAATTATAGAAAATTATTTTGAATTTTTAAATATTATATATATTAGTGTCGGGATAGTTTTGGTGTGTTATCGATTAGAATTTGTATAAATAAATTTTAAAAATTTATTTATAGAAAATGATTAAATTTTTATTGGATGCCGAACGTCTGGAGGCCAAATATAAACTAATTCAACAATGTATTATAAAACATAAATATTACTATACAACAATTAAAATGAAAAGTTGTCAGCAGTACCTCGTAAATGTTTTGTCTAAAATTTTTAAAAAAAATTTTTGTCTTTATTCATTAAAATTGTCTTTCAATCATAAATGCCTGACTAATTGTCACCACTACCAATAATCCCCGATAAATTGTAGCCTCGACAAAAAATCCCCGGCGAATTGTGTCCCGACCAATTTTCCACGACCAATTGATGTGTTTCCGCTATAATAATATCTGGTTATAATATTTTTTTTCTGGAAAAAGGTGCTTTATTATATCCGGAAGTCACTGTACAGTATATTCTGTTTTTGTCCAGTTTTATAAAAAATATTATATAATAAAAGCTTCAAGTTCATTGACGTCCAACAAGAAAGCGTGGGTAACTACTGCAATTTTCACAGAATGGTTTAATCCAGAGGTTCCCAAACTTTTTGGCCTACCGCCCCCTTTCCATAAAAAATATTACTTAGCGCCCCCTGAAAATTAATTTCGAGGAAAATTATTTAATAAAATTAAATTAATTAAATAAATT
>MQRK01215977.1:4126-19635 GCA_001938485.1 Girardia tigrina
CGACGGTTCGTGGACGCCATTCAAACTTCCACCCTCCAAAACTATTAGTTATAATATTTTTTGATATTACTTCCATAGAATATTATTTGATTTTGGCAACGTTTTTTGTTATATTTTGAGATCGTTTTTCCACTTTTTATATTGGGTAACTTTCAAGGTTTAGAAACCTATTTTTGAAACCCTTTACTCAATCAATTTTCTCAAATTATCCGTACTTACTCATTTTCAAAGCCAATAAATGATTGTGTGAAAATTTGATCAAAAAAAGCTTTTTAAGATCCCAAAATTATGAAAAAAAACAGAAAATTTGGAGATCCTGAAATTTAATAGAAAAAAATCTTATAAATTATAAGTAGTTTAAATTATTTTTATTATTTAAAAATGTAAATTTCTTACATTTTTTTTTAAATATTTTTTTAATTAAAACTTTACAGGCAATGTAGAGTTCTATCATAACAATAAAATATCCAATGAAATAGAAAAAGATACATCCAAAAACGAATTTATTTTCAGATTTCTCAACAATGTCTCCGAGAGCGACCAGTCCCTGATGGACGAGGTGAAGAAGCCAAAACCACAACGAGTGATCATTTTTTTGCCGACCGATCGAAAATTGCCGACTTCGTCTGCGTGGGAGCGATGGCATCGGGAAGAAACGGTAATGCTTGGTGCTCGGACGAAGTGTGCATATGTGCCTTGAAGGAAGTGTGAATTAATAAAAGTTGCTTTAATTGATTGATTGTCAATCGAATGCAGAATTTGAAGTATAAGTTTGTCAGTTGCGTTTCTCTTTCTTGGTTTTAGAACGAAAACTAACAAACTGACCATTTTACATTTGTTTCTAACGGATATATTTTAAGACTTTCTCGTTGAGATAATTGTTTCGTAAATTTTTTACTTACAACATTCAAATCTGACATGTATCAAATATAACAATGATTTTATTGTTTCGAACAGAACACTGAACTATCGGTGTAATGTGGGGACGTTGTAACGGGTTCCCCTGTCGAGTCGAGGTGCCTGTTGGTGCGTCTCGTCCTGCTCCCTGCTGCAAAATGTCGGCGGAGAAACTGATCGAAATTAAACAAAGTTTTCCGTTAACGGGGTGCGGTACATAGCCATCGGTGGACAAGATGTCGGCCTGCACTTCACTTATAAAACGCCATCATTAGTCGATAATGTTCTCAACCGAATCCACCTCAGTCATGCGATAGGTACCGGAGTGAAATAACATCGAAATTTTGTCGTTCGACCACAAAAATGGAAGTCGAGAGTTCGATTTAGATATGAAGTCCAATGTTTTTGAAAAAGGTAAAGGGGGAATAATTACCCCTATGGTCCGTCCTAGCCACTAAATCTACCTGAGTTATACGCAATGAAGCAAGAGGCTCAAGCTCGACAGAACCCATCTGATCATTTGTCTGACGAAGATTTTGATGATTTATAAACATTTTTCGTAGTGTGTTTTTTGCATTCAAATTCGTCTTTTTTGTATTTAAATCCATCTTTGAATTAAAATTTTGAATTTTTGCATTCAAATTAACCCCCCCCCACCTTGGAATTTCAAATCGAAACATAAAACCTTGTAGCTGGATTGATGGCTTGCACAAGGAAAACTCAAATTTTATCGATCCTCAACGTTTCGTAGTTTAATTATTAACTTTCTCAAGAGTTCAATAATCTAATTAGCTATAAGGTCATATTCTACGCAACTTATTTTATTTAGAGACATTATAAGAAAATATTCCAATATTTCATACGAAACGTTCACTCTTTCTTAAGTTAAAGCTCATTCAGTCTATTGGTCTATTATCTCAAAAGTATTTATCATAAAACAATAAAATTTGGCATGTAGCTTAAGAATATGACACGTACGTTACCAAAACTTTTCGTAGAAATTTACATGGTAGAAAAACCTTTAAGGCCAAAAATACAGTTTTTGAAATGGAACTGATATAATTTAGAAATATCCTATTTTATACAGGGTTATCCAAAAGTAAGGGGACGGCTAAATATTTCGAAAACTAATGTTCATTAGAAAAAGTCTTTTCTACAAAAGTTATAAGAAATAAAATGTTGTAAAACTAAAACTGAAAGCGAGGTAAGTACCGTATAAATGACTTAATTCTGTTCGAGAATCCTCTAAAATATTTTATAGTTAGAATTAATTTAAGTTAAATTAAATTTAGGAAAATTATTAAAAGATTAATTTTAATAAAATCTTATTTTAGGAAATAAAAAGAAAATAGATATATCTATATATATATAATTAATCTTGTATATATATTGAAATTTATGCGTTGTTTAAGTTGTTAGTTTTAATATAGCGGTTTCTGATAAAAAGGAAGAAATATTGATTTTTTGATTGACAATATTTGAATGCAGAAAAATGCTTGCGGGTTCATATAAAAAAGTTTTATGCGATGAAATGAAGTTATGCAGTTATAAATTTTTATGTGATTGGTTTTATGAAACGATATTATGCGGTTATAAATGTAAGAATGTTATCAAAAATGTTGAAATTGTTAGCGGTTATAAACCAGAAATCATCGAATTTTTATTACAAATAAAAGAATTGTCATAAATAAAATAATAAATAATTGTAATAATAAATAAAAACATTTTAGTAAAGCGATCAAATCACCTTAACGTCATCAAACTCTCAAACTTCATTGTCGACATTGATATTATATTCAATTCATTTAACATTACATCGAATTCATTTCGTACATCGATTTATAAGAATATAGATGAGAAAGTGGGAGTTAATATTTATCAAACAACATTTGATGTAGAGAAGGTTGAGATAGATAGTTTCTGTGATCGAAATAGTGAGATTATTATTTCTACTGGGGTCAGTAAACTGAATTTCGACGACAATCTTGTGGAATATAGTAAAACTTATAAAGTTTTAGAGACACAAAATGTATTATGTATTTGGAAACTTTATTGATGTCTATGATTATTTTAAAGAAAAAAAATTTCCTTTAACAATCAGATCTTTAAATCAGTCAGCAAATTGTAATATTTACCAAGAGTTTCTGTCAGGACTAAGCGAAAAGCCATTGAAAGGGGAACCCGAGTCTGTTGTTGGTGCGTCGCGAGTGCAAAATATCGCAGAGCTGTTTGGAATAAAAGATGTCGCCTCGAGAACAGTAGCACCAAGAAAGGCCGACGGGAACCCCGACTGATACCCTCAAGTGAACCAGAAGGAAGAGCCGATTACGGAGAAAAGCTTCTCAGGACGACTATTAATAGTAAACTTTATAAAATTGAATTTTTATGTGATCCTTTTAATCTGAATGTTTTTTCTTGTATTATTGATATTTACATTAATCTAAGACATTTATTAAATAATTATGTTAACAAATTATTAACAAATCGAGACGGGATGGTACTCCACCAACCGCGGATCCCGACACCACGTTAAATGCGCAACTTTGTGATTAGAGAACACTAATTGTTTTGTATACCAGTTATTGGCATTTGCGTTGAATAATTACCTTACCTTAACAACATATAAATTCATATTTTTAATAATTTCTAATTTTTAATCGTTTTTAACAATTATCATATTAATAATATAATACCGTTGGGTTCTCGTGCATTTTTCTCGATGCTTTCGTGTATATTTGTTTATAAAACTTTATTAGCTTTCTTTTATTTAAATTATTTTACTTTCAATCATATAATTATTTATCCCTACATACAGTGTGTTTCATGTTATTAGAAACACTAGCATCAAAACATATTATTTATCCAAAATTATTTAATTATATCTTGCATAAATGTTCCACTGCCGTCTGCGAACCATTCATTCATTTGTGGCATAACTTGGTCCTCAGCACATCTAAATATTTGTCATGGTTCATGATCCATTCACAAATGTGAAGTCTCCATGCACACAACGAACTTATTATTACTCACACCATTACCTTTTGAGGAAATTTCACTTTCTGAATAAGTGATTGAGGGGAAACAGGAGTCACCCAAACTTCCTTAGTACGTCCACCACCAAATTCAACGCTGGATTCGTCACTAAATGCCACTTTCTTTAAATCAGTGGGTTGTGTTTTCCTACCAAACAATATAAAACTTATTATAATTGTAAAAATCAATATTAAAAAAACTAAATTAATTAAATTAAAAGTGAATAAAAACAAAAACTCGTTTAAGCGAACAAAATAAAAAAAATGCTCGATACAATTTAAAACATAAAGGAGTTCGAACTGCAAAAACTTCTGCGACCTGCCCAAACAATCTTAACTGCACAAATCATTCAGATTATTGTGAATCAATCCCTTTGTTTTCTTTCTCAAATAAATGTTTTTCAATTTGTTTAATTTATTCTCTATTCAAATTACTATGTGTCGATTGAATCGTCTAACCGATTTATTGTTGGTTTGGAGTGGTCGACCCGGTTCGGATTAAATCGATCGTCACGCCGACTGTAACTACAACCGGGATAAAACAGGTTGAGCGTATTTACTTTACATTTGATGCGTCCCGCTATTCATCTCCCGTCATTAGCAATCCCTTTCGTAATCGCCTGGTGAAGCTAACTTCTTCCTCATGGGTAATGTCAACAAAGGCACGGGACGGAGTTTTACTAACTAATTTCAATTCAAATAAATAATTCAAGGATAGCTAACTATAACATTAATTTGCCTTTTATGAATTAATGTCGAGGCACAACAATATTGGGTTACAGTTTCTAGTAAATGTGAAACACACTGCATATCAATTATATAAAAAGGCAAGCGAATTATAGTAATTACAAAGTGATAAAAAATTATTAGCGATTGTATTTCAAAAGATTGATCAAAGTCTATTTGAATTTCGTTTTCAGAAAATTCTGGATTAGGGGATCGAATTTAAATTTTAAATATAAATTGTAATGAAAAATGAGAGTGAGTGGATCTCTATCTTCCATTAACTAAATAAATTAATAAACACAAAATAATCTAGAAAATTTATTTTTTAGAATGATCAACATAAGGTTGTTTCAGGATTGTTGATATTAGTGGTATGAAATAAATAGATTGTTTTCCTAAGTCCCAAATCAGTAATAAGTATATTTCTGTACCAGTAAAAATGTGAAAACTGAAATCATCTACATGAGATTTGCTGAACAAATGTTGATTCCATGTTTAGACCGCTACTAAACATTCATTGGGTGAAACTCACGATGCGAGTGGTTTAGTTGTCGGTAGTTTGATGGAAATTCGTCGGCGTGAGTGACACGTGAAACGAATTTCCAGTACCGACTAAACCTGAAAACTCGATAAATGGATGCGTCGCAGCTAATGTTATGGAAATCGATTTGTTGATTTTCTCCATGCGACAAAAATCCGCTGACATTGACTGGTACCGTGTACTTACATACTAGTTAGGGACGGTAGAAATCTATTATGTTGTCGCATTGTGATACATGTAACAACATACATAAAAATATCATTGTCGTGCTTTAAACAAAACATACTCACTTGTTACAGGAAATGAAAGACTGATTAATTAAATCAAATTCTAGATAAAAGTTACACATAAAATTTTAAATTATCGGTATGTCAGTTAAAAATAATCATAATAAAACATGGCTTATGATATTTGGGAGGTATACAAACGATTCATTGATGGTGTTCCAGATTTGAATTAATATAAAAAAATTAAGGAAATAATTAACATTGAAATTGGAATTTCGCATTCCAATTTCAATTCATTAAAATTATATGATATATATTTATATATGTATATTTATATATTTTATATTAAAAATTTTGTCGTTGTTAAAATTGTTGTTTAAAATTCGTTTGTTTTAACGAATTATTATAATTATTCAGTTGATAACCAATAAAGAAAATCGATTGCCTTGTTTAATTATCTAATTTAATTGTCTAAATGCCTAATTTAAAAGAACAGATAATTTTACCTTTTGACTCTATTTTTAACGTGGATAATTTTATAAAGACAAGTGGAGGCATTCACGATCATTGGAATGAATTTATGCGATATTTACAAAACTCATACGACGTCTACTCGGAAGCCGTTCAATCGGAAATCGATCCTGATGAACCGTACAGAGAAACGGCAAATTATTTGGTGTCAAAATTTCTAAAAGTGAATTCGAATCTTAGGAAACTGTTTCGACCAGATTATCTCATCGGTGGTTCCTCAAGGACTTCTAATAATTGCGAAAGATATACGGCCCTCTTCAGGGCCATAAATCTTGATTGGAAAGTAGAGACGGAATTGATAAAAACAGATGGTTATGGTATAACTGGATGTTATCACTATGAATTCCAACGACAGAAATGCCAAGATAAATTATAATTTCCTCTTTGAATTAGACGAGTTCTAGCGGATTGCGTCCCTTTACACGAACCAATTTCATCCAATACGGCACTAATGCGTTCCGAATCTGAGGGTCTCCAACGTTGTAATTTGGATAAACAACATATCGTATCCAAAGAGAATTATATTAATTTCATTCAATTGATTAATTCAATTAATCAATAATTTTATATATATATATTAGTTAAAATGTAGGGTCACTACATAAATAATGATAATAGCATATACAGTCAGACCTCACGTATCCGTCCATCTTCTAACCGTCAACCTCTCATTCCGTCGCGATTTTCATTTGATGGAGCTTCAAATCGCCATTAAAAACAATCTCTCATATCCATCACTGTCTCAATCCGTCACACTTTCGAAAAAACCAACCCCGAAGGATACGAGAGGTCTGACTGTATTAATAAAGCACAATTTGAATTCCAGATTCAATTATTAAAAATTTATTTTTAAATTACGCTTTTTTATTGAAGTCACTATTAATTATATGAAAAAAAACGGGATATCACAGAGCTGTTACTGCACATCAACCCTGTCACAAATTTTCTAACCCCTGCCCCCACCGCAAAGCGTGACATCCTTTATGGACAGCCCATAAAGTACGTTCGTAAATCTAACTTTGATAAGGAAAGGTATTTTAAACGTTTTTTTCGGTCCCACAATACACGGATTAGCAAGAGTGGACGGTATTTAGATTACAATAATTATTGTAATCTAAATACCGTCCACTCTTGTAAAATAATTATAATTATTTTATTATTGAACATCATATTTTTTTAAACAGATACATTTGATAAATTTATCCTAACTGCACATGTTTTCAAAGTTTTATTGACAAGAAGTGCATATTAGGACCCCTAGAAAGACTATAAAAAGAGGCCATATGTTTGTTATTAAAAATAACTTTTTATAAGTAAAATTAGTTTTTATTTACGAATTTCCGAAGATTTTTTAAAATTAAAATACGCAAAATTGCAACTTTGGACAAAATTTACAAAACTATATTTGTTTAAATTTTAAATACTATTTGCAATTTTTTAAGAATTTTCTTTTAATTTTCCGAAAATGTCATAAATTAGTACTAAATTAGTAATTAATCAGAATTAACGTGATTAAAAGTCATTTTAATAATTAAATATTATTTATTGATCTTGAAAATCATTTTATTTGACGCAAACATTCATTAATTAGTTTTATATTTGTAAATGCATTGTTGGAATTTTTTTGAATTTAAAGTATATTAATATATAAAATATTTTGATAGAATTAATTTCTTATTATAATTGATATTTAATAAATAGTTTATTATACTTAAAATTATTTAAAAATACTTATTTGTAACCTTTGATCCTTCTGTTATATCCGAACATGTTATTTTTTTACATTAATAATTTTGAGTTAATAATTTGAGTTACGAGATTAAATTCTTTACATTTTTCCTCACAAAAGAATACAAATTTTGTTCAAATTTTAAGAAAATAAACATCAACAGTAATAATTAATTTTTATGTAAAATTCGCTTTATATTTATAGATGCATTTTTGTCCCGTTCTTTTATCTCGTGTTAATACAAATTAAAATTATTTTAAACTAATCAAAATGAAAACATGTTGAATTAATGGACAAAAAGTATAATTATATTTGAAATATTTGTAAAGCTTTTAACACTTGGCTTGCGTTGTCCTTCCTCCTTCTGTTTTTTAAATATTTACCCCAACTAAGCGGTTGGTCCTATTGAGCGGAATCCATTGCATCTATTTTCATTCTATCATTTATTTTTGCAATTTTAAACATGTATAATAAAATTAAAATAATTTTTAAATCGATTAAATAGAGTTTTAAAATCAAATTCATTACTGAGATCTATTGGCCCGACAATAAATTTTAAAATTCCACACTCAATTTATATATATATTTCCAAATGAGAACAAATTTAGTGATTGGAGGTTTTTTATTTTATTTTTCGAAAGCAAGACTTTTAAAATCTTTTTTTTTCGGACACAAACCCCTTTATTAAGAGTTATATATACATATAAATATTATTGAGTCTTGTGAAGACAAGTTTAATATTTTTAAAAATATATATTAATATATGGATCGATTGTTAAACCGCTAATGTGAGTACATTTATTGTCTGAAATTGAAATGTGTATATAATGTATTTCACTGAAGATTTTTAAGATACCCTTTGAGAAAAAAATGTGGAGATCAATGAAATTAAAATTGGATATTAATGTTGTCAAATGAGCTAATGATACTTTGAAAAATATGAATATAAACGAAAAATGTGAACGACACCATTACAAATTGCTGGAAACATACTGGAATCATTCCTCGTCACAATACTGTAATTCCTTCTTTTACAGGACTTAATGGGCCAGAACTATTAGGTTGAGGGATAAGTTCCCGGCGTTTTTTGAATTTTTAATCAATTTAATATTTAAATCAAATTTTTTGATGTAATGTTATATGTTATTTGAAAGCTATTGTTTTGCTCTAAAAAATGGTGTATTTTGTTTTTTTATTCAGATTAATTTTTGTCGATTTTTAGACCATTGAAATGGAGTGTCAAGTTGACAAAAATGAGCATTTCCGACACCATATATTGTTTGCGTATAATCGAGGCGCCAAAGCCGCAGACGCTGCCCAAGAGTTTTGAGATGTATACGGAGAAGGTGCTATAGCTGATAGAAACGCTCGTGATTGGTTCGCAAAATTTAAAATTGGCAATTTTGACCTCAAGGATACACCTTGTTCAGGACGACCAAATGAATTCGATGAAGAGCGTTTGAACAAACTTTTGCAAGAAGACGCGCGACAAACCACTCGAGAATTGTTGGAACAAATGGATTGTGATAAAAAAAACTGTCGTGAACCACCTGAAATCATTGGGAAAAGTTCAAGAAATGGGAGCTTGGGTCCCACATCTTTTGACCGAAAACAACAAAAACCAGCGATCTACAATTTCGGTGAGTTTGCTTGCCCGTCATCGCTCTATTCACGGTCATAAGAAACAATTTCTTTATCGAATTGTAACGGGTGATGAAAAATGGTGCTGTACGTCAACATGAAACAGCGCAAAGAATAGCGTAGCCGAGAAGAAAAATCGACACCGCAAGCAAAACAGGATCTTCATTCACGAAAGACAATGCTATGCGTTTGGTGGGGTTGGGAAGGGATTATTCATTATGAATTGCTTCCTCGAAACCAAACAGTGAACGCAGAATTTTATGTTCCACAGCTGCATAGACTCAACGCCGCTATAAGACAAAAACATCCGGATCGACAACATGGCGTTATTTTGCAACAAGACAATGCACGTCCTCATATTGTCAGTATGACAAAATAAGCCATTCAAACGCTTGGTTGGGAAGTGTTACCGCACCCTCCGTATTCACCTGACTTGGCTCCATCTGATTTTCATCTTTTCCGTTCACTTTATAACGGTTTGCGTGGTGTTTCGTTCAACAATAATGGAGAACTGCAAGTTTGGTTGGCTGAATTCTTCGAGTCAAGAGAGGCATTGAAAACTCGTTGAACGTTGGGAAGAAGTCGTAAACCATGGCGGAGATTATATTTGTGATTAATTTGTAGTAACTTTTTTGTTAAAAAATAAAATTTTAATTTTTCAAAAACGGTAGGAACTTATTCCTCAACCCAATATAATGTGTTTTGTGTCAAAACTCCGATGTCACGGGTGTCAAAATTCATACATCGGTTTTGCGCGTACATCTGTGGTTTGCGCGTGGAGAATACATTCTTCAGAAAACAAATCAAACTGAGAACGAACTGGACTCAGCCAGGAACTAAAATGAGAGAATTGATCGATCTTTTTCTATCAGAGAAACACCGATGCAATAGAATGACAAACATCCGAAGTTATCCGAGCTTCGATTGTGGATCGGACCACGACTTAGTGGTTATAACCGCGTTAGTTCGTGAGGAAAAGAAACGCCCAAAACGCTTGAGAAATGATAAGAACCCGCGCAAACAAAAGCTACCGGACAGGGAAGCAAGTGTCAAGAAGAAAGAGGCGATAATAGAATCACTTCCGCATCTTACTGTTTCAGGCACTACTACGTGGAACTCCCTTAATCATACAATCAGAAACGAGATACAAAGGCTGAGTAGAAAAAAGAAAAGAGCACCAATCAACCAGCGGTGGTTGGATGGGCACCTAGACGAGCTTAAGATGATGATCAGAGAAAAATGGGCAAGACGTTCAGAATTCGTAAAAGACAGAAACGACACAACGTACTCGAGGTGGAAGTCTAGCAGACTTATTATTCCGAGAAAGATTGGACAATGGAAACGGGAAAGAGCAAAAGCTCTTGGAGAGCAAATTGAAAAGATCCTTGCAAACATCGGCGAAGGGAAACTAAAAGAACTAATTACAGAGTTACGTGTTCTCTGTAACACTCAATCGAAAGAGAACACACTGTGCGCTTTCTCAACTCCGATAGGAAACGAAGAACTACCTGCACATTTCAACAATCTCTTTCAAGCTAATCCTCATTTAGACGAAAGAATTGATATCGTAGGGGAGACACTTAACCTGAACACTCTGGATCTACCCACCATCTTTGAAGAAATCGGGGTGACAGGGATGCAATTGAAGAGTGGTACAGCAGCAGGCTCAGATGGACTTATTCCTGAAGTATATAAATTGGGAGGTACGAATATCATATCCCTACTGGAAATATGCTTCAGGAATATATGGGACGGTGTGGAAGAGTTCCCACCAAGTTGGAGAGAGGTCAGAGTGGTAATTCTCTTCAAAGGGAAATGATCTCGTAAAGACCCGAATAACTATAGCGGTATTTTTCTACTAGACGTAGGCGGTAAAGTCTTTGTGAGATTTATTGCTAATCGTATTACTCCGATAATTAAAGTCTCACTGGACGAATGACAATTTGGATTCCGGAAGGCAGAGGAACGCAACAAGCTATCAGCATCTCGAGAAAGCTACATGCAGAAGCAAGATATAAAAATATCCACATTTTTGTAATCTTTATAGATCTGAAGAAAGCATTCGACAGCGTCCTCCGGGAGTCTCTCTGGAGCTGTTTAAGAAAACTATGGATAATGGGGAAAATGCTTGATGTCAACAAAGCCATCCATGAGAGATTTAAAGGTTCAATAGGGGATAAAACCTTCAATATGAACAAAGTAGTTAGACAAGTTTGTGTTTTAGGTCCGCTCCTATTCAATATCGTCTTTGACATAGTCCTGAAACGAGCGATATTGAATGGTCTCTCAAGAGGAGAAAAGATGACTACTGAAGATGGAAGCTGCCTCGAGATCAACAGACTGGCTTACGCGGACGATCTCTGCCTGATAGACACCGACTGGAACAATCTTATCAGAAACCTTAATCTACTGAATGACTCATTTGTAGATTTAGGACTACAGATCAATATCAATAAGACCAAAGTTATAAACCTACACGGAGATACGAAAGTTCGCACCGCCGGACACCAGCTTGAGACTGGTTTTGAGTGGGTATCCAAATTCGTCTATTTGGGTTCCACAATCTCCTCAAATGGAACCGCTGAAGATGAGATAAGAGAAAGAATTCAAAAGGGTACCAGGAAGATCAGGGACCTCAAACCGGTTCTGAGGAGCTCTAAACTCTCATTACGGAACAAGAAGAAGATTGTCAGCTCTTGCATACTTCCGTAGTATACTACAGTTGTGAAAGTTGGCGAACAGGCAGCAAAACAATCAGGAAGTTGACTGCCTTTCACAATTTGTGCTCTCGCGCAATCATGAAAGTGCAGAAGACTGAGAGGATACAGATGGATACTATCGAAATTGAACTGACGCTCCTCATGGATATCATTGCAAGCAGAAGACTTGCCTATCATAGCAGGTTGGACGCCTCTGATACATCAAAAATGGTGAGGTGTTTGTGGAGATCAACAATGTCAATAGGAAAGAAGATCAGTGGGAGAAAGAAGCAAGCTCTCTCCGAATGCATCACAGTGGATATACAGTGGGTCTTCAGGGATAGTGCAACGTATAAAGACTTCATACACCACATTGTCCACAGAGACCCACTATAGAAAGAGAGCAATTCATCAACTTCTTAAAAAGAGAAGAGAAGCAGAACAGAACAAGAGCGATCTGCCGAAATTACTCAATGAGAAAGATAAAATCCTTCAATGTACGATAGAAGGTTGCTTTAAGGGGTTTACCGAACAAAAGGAGCAAAATAGACATCTCAAGCGGGATCACACGGAATCCACAGTAATCAATCCGCTTCAGCTCCCACAAGATGAAAAACCGTTTAAGTGTACCAAATGCAGCAAAAGCTACAAAACGAAAGGATGGTTCACGAGGCATCTGTGTAAAGATCATCGAAAATAGGTGAAGAAGAATATCAATGAACATCCGACAGAATCATCAGCGCAATCCAACAGAAGAAGCGACAATTCAGACAAAGACAAAGAACCCCTCACTTATCCAAACGACCTTTCATAGAATAGAAAACTCATCTTTGAAATGGATGAGGTTCTATCCTTACAACATAACCAATGATCATGAACCTTACTCGATCGACTCATTTGCGAGTGCTCACTAATCCGGGTTTTGAGATGACGATTTGTCTCTCAGATGTGGGCCTACTATCTCTTTCGAATGGTATTGAGCCTTTAAGTTTTTAGAGGGTCCACCAAAACTAGAGTGACTAGCAGCCTCCCATTGGCCTTCTACGGTAATTGTTCTTGTTGTGTCTCGTTGGGCTGATCAAGATTAGCGGAAGCGTTTCTCTCTCTCGTTGATCAGATTCGGCACAGTTGTTCTTGACCTATTGAATCTTCCTAATCGAATAAGAAGTTTATGTATGTTTTTCTCGATACAGTAAGTTCTCTGCAAATGATGCGGCTAATGAAATCTCCATAGACTACATCATCCAAAAAATAGCCACCGTATGTCCACTCGAAGGTATTCAGAGATTGATTGATTCTTTCGACCACTGATCTTTTTCCTCATCTGTATTTCTCCCCTCCAGATTCGTTTGATTGTCTCTTACTCCTCTGAAATTTCCGTCTTACTATGGAAAGTAAACCTTTTACTCGCGATAATACCAATGGGATATGAGAGTCCAATGTCCAGGGTGTCCATATGAAAAACTAAAAACATCAAACGAGACCATACATTCAGAATCGCATTTTGGTACCTGATTCAAAATGATATCTTAGAAGTCAAAGCTATCTCTTATCACGAAATCTTTGGAGATCAAGGGAATCACTAGTGAATCAAGACTCTGTACTGTACCGTTTCAATCATTGATAAAACAGGCGGAATGGATGACCAGCTTTATGCATTTTAGTTAATCCTTGTAATTTAGCCGAATATGAACCCTGACACGTCAACAGTTTTCCAAATTTCTGATCGATGCTTTTACTCTTAAGAAGACGCTTTAATATATCCTTTAATTCAGTTTCATTCTTAATCGGTAACGGTTTACTATTTTCTTTAAAACTTAATTTACTGAATTTATCTGTTCCTAATATGTCATTCATTTTACTTATGTAATCTGATTTGTTAAGTATGACGAGGCCGTTACCTTTTAAATATGTAAAAGTTTATATAAAATTTTTTAATAATTACGTCCTTCTTTTTTCTTAAATCCTTTAATGTTTTTTCTTCATTTTTTTTCATTTTCATTTTCTTATTATTATTAATATAAATATTTGTAGCTTTTTTCAACACAAATTATAATATTTTGAATATGTGATTGTTTTTCTGTCTTGTCAATGTTTGATTCTGAAGAGTCCAGAGCATTTTGTTTTCCTTTTTATCTTTTTGAATAATTTTAATTTTCCCATTACCATTACCAATTATACTTTTTCATATTGCTGATAAATATATTCGATTTTGGATTTTAATTCTCATGTATTTAACGAAGATCCTTTTCCAGGATTAGACTGAAAAAATATTTTAGAAGTCTTGCTTTCGATGAATACAATAAAAATACTTCAATTGCGAAATTTGTTCTCATTTGGAAATTTTAAAAAGTGGAATTTACTTAGTTTCTGATTGTTTGATCCTAAAATCAATGTGCAAAAACTATCTTCTTCAACTTTATTGAAATTATTTTCATGATTTATTAATTACATAATGATACATAAACATTGTTTTGATATATAAATGCGAATATATCATTGTCTGACGATGACAGTTGGTCAGTCGAAAATGATTACAATACATTATGACCAACGTTTTTTGATTTTTAAAAATAATTTATTGTCATTTTTAAAATATTTAAATGCATATTAAAATTGTGTTGAAACCTCTGATTTATTCTTGATGCATATGAAGAAGTACGATGCATATGAAGAAGAATGATGCATATGTTTGAAGTACGGTAATTTTATTTTTAATAAATATTTTTATAAAAGCTTCAATTTTGTAAAAAAAGGTTACTTGTAGAAACAAGATTTTTTATTGGATTTATTCGAATAAGTAAGAAAATGTTAGATTCTTATCTGTCATACAAATAAAAATGGATACCATTCAAGTCAGTATCAACACATTCTTTTAAGGTTAATTTTTTTGATTAAGACAACACACGTTTTTAAAGTTTATTCTTTTGTATTTCAAAATTTTAATTTTTTACTACACTTGTATTTCATTTTATCAATAATAATAGAACAAATTTGCTTACACTTATCTTCATTAGTTTTATTAAATACGATTAGCGATGCTAAAATATTAAGGGTTAAAAAGCACAATGAAAGATAGTTTTCAATGTGATTAATAGTGACAAAAATTTCTTAAAAGGTCTAATTTATTTATTTATATTGTTGTAACAATCATTCTTACACCAATATTTACGACCGACTTTTTTGCCTTTGAACTTCATAAAGTGGGTCGTTCATTGATAAACAACACATTATGTATGACTGCTGTAATTGATCGATCATTATCGACATAACAGAATTATATCGATTCAGACCAATCAATTCAGTATTCATACACACACATACATATATATATATAATGAAAAGAAAGGCCATTTTTTAATATTAAATTTATTCCCAATACAAACGCGTTTGTATTGGGAATAAATTTAATATTAAAAAATGGCCTTTCTTTTCATTATTATTAAAAATGCCATTATCAATTCTAGATAATATATATATATGTAT
>MQRK01215979.1:3134-15725 GCA_001938485.1 Girardia tigrina
AAACCAAGTATGAGCCCCTGGAAAAAGAAGCTAAAGCCAAATACCCAGGATGGAACATTAAACTTGGGACTATTGTCGTAGGATGTCTCGGATCCTGGCCGGAGAAGAACAACGAGGTATAGTGGATTTGAAGTTATCCGAAACCGCAATCAATAGTCTCAGGAGAAGATGTGTAATCTCCAACATCAAACACTGCGCATCAACTTGGGCGAAGCACAACACTCTCTGCTACAATCCCTGCTCCAAGGATACGCCTACCAACTCAATCCTGGAACGAATTCAATGACTGGACTTTTAAAAGACGCTGTAGTCTAAAACGGCCCTTTCTCTGTGGTCCTCTGTGACCATAATTTTCTAATTGTTTTATGACAATAAAATTTTGTAAACACATTCGATCGGTACAAGACACTAACATACCGACGAAATAAATTTCGTTTTGAATTTCTTCGTCCTTCCAGTGATAGATCATTCATTTTACCGGGTACCTGAAAGTTGTAGGGTAGTATTAAAAAACATGATCTGGCACTTTATTCACCTATGAAAAACAAGAAATTTCTCACAAACGGTTTTGTATTCTTCGAAATGAATGGAAAGAGCAATATTAGCAATAAAATACCTGATAAGCAATCATTTAAGACTACTCAGAATATAGATTATCATTTTATTAACAAAACATCAATATTTATTGGGAAAAGTTCAATAATTTTCCATGGCAAATCGAAAAAGAAATCAGGAGAAAAACCTACTCGTTTTTCATTCAAATATGAATCAGAATCTGTGGACTACTTTTACACGATTAAGAGTAAAAACAAAACAGACAAATACAAAAAACCAAGAACTAATCTATTCTAAATTATAATAATTTGGTTTATGCAAATCTTAATGACAAAACAATTAATAAATTCCAATCTTCATTCTGATTCTCTAGATCGCGGCCAGACATCGTTGTTTACACTTACTATTTATAAATTATCGAATTATTTAGTTGAAGTCGCGAATTTTTTTAAAATAATTGTTACAAAAATAATAAGAAACGATAGTAATAACTTTTGTCAGGTATTATGTTAATGCATAGAAGTTCTAGTTTTTAAGCATTATTTTGTTTTTTTTCAATTTAATATGTAAGCCGTTTATTTTGAAAGTAGCCAAAGTCCATTTTTTCAGATATTTTCAGTTGCCAGTGGTTACATGTTCAACTTCAAGTTATTTATTAATAAAGCATTTCAATTTACTTATATTCCGAGTTGATACGATAATTCTGAACATATAATATATCAGAGTACTTAAAGTTCTAATTTTATTGAAACACAAACCAATTTAATTATAAATAGACTTAGGCCATTTTCAAAATAAACGACTCCTATATTAAAAGTATAGAAACAATGGTATACTAAAAAATATAAAAAATTGCTATCTGAATATTTAATTTCACTGGATTGTTCGTTTTTATCAAACGAAAATTATCACCTGTTTCCAAAGTTCTAAAGTAATTTAAATTTTATTGAGTCTGAATATACTTCGAAGATCATAATACAACAATTGCAGTCTATAAACAAATGGTACCATGTAAATTTCACCCACGAAAATTTCACACCCCCCGCAAATTATAATAATGAAAATTATATTTAATAATATCATACCAAAAAAATTTTGGTGTACAAGCTTTTAAAATTTGTCATATGTTTGCGGTTCTGTATCTATTTCACCCACTTCCCACATTTTTTTACTGGATTATCAAAGCCTACTAGGCGAAAGTCCGCTTTCTATTTGCATTTAGATGTAGCAAATTTCAAAGTCTATTAATGAGGAAAACATGAAAACGGCACTTTAATTACTTTTTTCGTCCAAACTAAAGGCGGTAGATGAGCAGTGACAGTGAAAAAGTGTATTGTCACCTAGAATACATCAGTCCTGAAAATTTCAAGTCACCAGCACAACAGGAAGTGGGTGAAATTTCGATCGCAAGATTTGATCCATACAGACAAACAAACAAACAAACAAATGAAACGTAATAAAAGCTTGTAAAAATATGATAATATAATTCGAAGAAATGAAAGGAAACAATTTATTTAAAATAATTCAAATTAGTCGAGACATCTTTCAAAAACTCAATAATTGAGTTTGCTTGATATCTTTCAACAAGATTTTAAAATTTTTTATTCATATTTTGATAATTTTTCTTTGAAGTGAAGAATCTCCACTTTTGACCTGAATTAATTTTGTTAGTGATAGTGCTTATTCTTTTTGACATGCAGAACAAAAGTCGGGGTGCAAACTTGTGAGTAACGTTCTTAACGCTTTGTTAAATAAGGATTGGATTGTTTGTTCTTGGAATATTACTAATAGGACGCTTTCTGACATTCCGAATTTCAGGTTGAAAAATTGGTTTTACTCTTCTTTGTCATTGATCTAATCCTCTTTGAATGCTTATATAGGTTTGTTCGAAATTTGCTGGGATATCGTAAACATATGAGAAAAGTTCAAATTCTTTCATGACCAAATAGTATTCATGATTATATAGTATTTTACTGAATTCTTTTCCCAAAATCACAAATTTTACACCAACTTGACTTGCTAAAATGAAATAAACAACTCGAAATTGTAGCATCATTAAAATGTCATAGAATACATTATTCAAAGCTATTTCAAAATCCATTATACACTTTGCTGGTTTACATTCTTGTCGCTAATTTATAATTGCGGCTATTTCTGCATCACAAAGTTTCTTCTTATTCTTTTCGCTTAACAGATATTTTAAACCCATTTTTAAATTTAAAATTGATTAATTCAATTCTTATTTCCAATTGAAAAATAATTCAATTTTCAATTTTTTTTAAAATAACAAAATATTTTTAATAATTAAAGACATAAAATTTTTTTGTGGAATTTTAATTTTTTTGATGGAATCTTCGTAGGTGGAATTATCGGATAACCAAACTGTAAGTAGCGTTTATGCCACTTTCATTATTATCAGATTCAACACTCATAATTCAACACCATACTTTTTATTAATGACAATAATTCACATACTTAAACAAATTTCTTGTTAATTCAATTATTTCGCCAAAAATTAATCTTTAAAATTTTTCTTTTGATTCCATTTTTTAAAATTTTGATAAATTTTAAAACGTTAAATTAATAAAATAATTTTTACATTTAAACTAAAAATTTTTACAAAATTATATCCTAAAACTAATTATTTTAATTTTAAAATATTTAATAACCATATTAAAATAAACATATTTTTTATTTTTAAATAAGTATTTAATTTTTAATGGTTTTCTTTATTTTAATTTTAAACTTTGTATATATTTACTTTTTTTAAACTTTCAAATAAAAAAATAATAAATTATTTTGGCGAAATGCAAATTTAAATTAACCCTTCATACAAACAAACATGGGTTTAATATTTCTGTTGATTGTTCTGAATCAGAACCATCTGGTGAGCAATACTCTAACTTTTCACCTCTAGATGGTTTGTCTGGAGCAGTAATTCTCAAAGTGTGTTCCGCGGAACCCAGGGGTTCAGTGAAAATATTTAAGGATTCCGCGTGACAAGTCAACATATTGCAAACCAAAGATAAATTAGTGGCGTTTTCAAGAAAGATGCAATATTGGATTTCAGCAGTGGAACAAAATAACTTCGAGTGTTTCCAAACGCTTAGATATTTTCGCGAAGAATCTGAAGTGGATTTAGGTATGGAAATCCGTGATGGTATAAAAACACATCTATCAAGTTTACATCAATCACTCATTGATTACTTTCCAAACCTAGACAATAAAGATAATTGTTTGGTACAAAATCCTTTCAAAATAAAAGAAAAACCAAAAGGATTTCTTTCTATTGATTATGAAAATTTGATTGAATGGAGCTCGGATACGCAATTAGAAGCCAAATTTATAACAGTTTCACTAACAATATTTTGGTCAGATGTATTTGATGAATATCCAAATTTGTCAAAACAGGCTATTCGAATTTTTTTGCCGTTTGCAACCACTTATTTGTGTGAAACTGGATTTTCGAAATATGTTGCAACAAAAACCAAATATCGTAACAAACTTGATGCTCCCCCAGATATGCGAGTTAATTAGTTAATTATCGGACATAACGCCCAATTTTAAGAGAATCATGGAATCAAAGAAGCAAGTGCATTCTTCACATTAAAGTTTTTTTCATACGTTTTAATTAATGTTTTGTGTTTTTATTAATTAATTCTTTGTTGAATTGTTTTTTTAAGTTTTGTTTAATTTAATAAAACCTGAAATGCTAAAATAATAATTTTTTCATTTAATGTCAGAGATATAATTTTGAAAAGTCGTTGTATAAAAAATATTCGGGGTTCGGCAATCATAGGCAGCAAATTTAGGAGTTCCACGAGCAAAAAAGTTTGGGAACCACTAATCTAGACTCTAGAGCAATCATATATAAATAAAAATTAATCTAACAATAATAAATTATAAATATGAATTAACCATTAAGTTATTATAATTATTATACATATAGTTTTATTCACAATATTAGAATTTTTAAAATTTAAAATACAAAAATTATTTACATTTACTTGACTACTAATTTATGTCAACGACTGCACAAATTGTCTTTCCTTTTGCCTGTCTGATTCCAACAACTGTACTGATACAGCAATAAAAAAGAAAAAATATTGTTTCCAATTATTGTGAATTAGCAAACAATCCAACGAACGAACTACAAATTATTATAAATTAATTTTCAATATTATTCTTACGAACAATTTTACAAATCATCCTCGAACAACCTCAATATTATTTACGAACAATCTACAAATAAATTTTGAATCATTTATCGACAAGTCGATGAACTGCTTATTGACAATCTCTTGTATAGACATACTAAGTAACTGATAATTATTTTATTCCCCTAAGAATTTCATTATTTTTTTTATATTTTGGTGGTCAACCGAATTTCTTTATTTTACCTTTCAGTTAAATTGTTAATAGTTAATATAATTTTAATAATAATTGCATATCTCTTTTTATTTGTATTGTTATTCTTAAAGTGAATTTAGGACATAAATTAGTTATTTCTAAGTTCACTTTTTCTTTAATATATGTTACCAAATCAAGTGTTCTAACAATAATTTGACTCTTAAAGTAGTAAAGCAAGAGTAAAAGTATGATTAAAAAAATATTTTGATAAGTATTAATACACAAATTACAAATAATATCTCAATTTTTTATTTTAATTAACCAATTATTTTAACATTATTTTTGAAATTAAATTGATAATCTTTTCATGCGATATAAATAGCAAATTATCCTAAAGGTGTTTTTAATAAAAGCGGTTATAATCAAGAATTATGCTAGAATATGTTATTCTTTTGATAATAATAAAAGTTGGTATATGTTGAAATGCAGACTCGCGTTGAGGGCAGAAATTCTGTGACTTAGTATCATATGAAATGGCGTCAAGACGTTTCACATAATTGAATCAAGATGAATTTGAAGGCGACTGAAACATTTGAAGCAAAATATCACCTTAAACATTTTCATGATGATAAAAGCAGTGATAAGTTGGAAATTATTGATACATTTTGTCAAAGTATCAAATCATTAGAAAAATTAAAATATTTAGTAAAACCAAAGGAAATATGAAAAATGGAATTTAAAGCAATAAAGGATACTTTTCAGTTTATTCAAACTAAAGAAGGACTCATGATTGCCGAAAGGACCTGTTTGTTGGAAGAAAAACATTTTCATAGGAATCGTTTATCTAAATTTGATGATTTAAAAGAAAAAAAAATAAAAACAAAGTTTTAATATTGAAGTCTATTTCAAGCCTTCATGAAACTAACCTCAAACATAAATATCATGAAGTTAATCAAATAAAAAAATGAATTTAATAAAGATATTGAATCATTTTCAAGGTAGCGAACATACGTGCTTTCACATATGATATTTTTATCCATATAAAACATCAGACGATAAAAGGAGCATAAAGACTGTAAAACCGTTTACAGTTTGTTCATACTATGAAAGATCGCGTCTAAGTAGTACGTACCCTGCTCATGAAGTCATTTGAATTATGGAATCAGAGTAAATATGTTTTCAACGTGAGCCTATGTTTTTACATACGCCAATTTCTTTATTATTTAAACAAAATAATTTTACGTAATAATATAGTATATTTTTTAGAAATATATTTGTTAGGAAAATTTTTGAAAGAAGGTTATATTAAATATGTACAAATTAAAATTTATATATAATTAAATAGGTAGAGTTTGAAAAAAAGAAATTGCTAAAAGAAGATCTAATTAAATTGTTAATAATTAAAAATTTTTTAAGAGTTCTAAATATAATATAAAAATTAAAATGTATAATTTTTGTGTAACGATTTTTAAAAATTAATAAAATTAAACGAAACGATTAAATATTTTAAAATGTTATCGTAATTTAAAATTGATTTATAAAATTAAAATAAAAAATCAAATATTATTATTATAAGTATTTTTATTTATATCGGTTTAAGATTTATAAAACAAATTGTTTCTCAAAAAAATAAGTTTGTTTAAATATTAGATTTAAACATTTTTTGTGTGTTGTATAATAAAGTTTGGATGTCTGAAATAACTATTAATAATAATTCCGAGGATTTTCCAAGAACCTCTAATAATATTAATAAGAAATTTTGAAAATAAAAGTTCTCAAGTGTGGATCATTACGAAACTACAATCTTTTGATTGAATAGATTTCTATGACAAACACAAATAGTTGAATCAACCAAATGTTATCAGAACACAAAAAATTATTCAAAAGAAAATATTTGATACACTCATTTTAATCCAAGTAAAAAAAAACAAAATATGAGTTTTTATTGAATCAAAGAAAATAAATAACAAAACTATCAAAAGGTATATATCATCGCTTTATTAATTTATTGGTAGAAAAATCCATAATTAGTCATTCCATTGTTCATCGTCAGATTCAGCTTCTGAATCCTCATCACTATCGTCGGCTTGCATTATATTTTGTCTATCCTGTAAATATGCCGCCAGAGATTCCAATATTGATCCTCCGGAAGCAGCACTCACGGTGTCAGAAATATCTTTACCCTTTACGTTTGATTTTTCGCCCGCTTGTGAATTCTGATTTTTTTCGGTTGAAAAATAAAAATTCAATAAATAAAATTTCAAAATGCTAATTAAAAAATTATGTAAAATCATTCTTAGACACAGTCAAATTTTATATCACGCATGTATTACAATAGAAAGTGTTAGGTATCGGATTTATTTCGAAGAACGTCTCCATAAGAAGGTTCTCACTTTAAATTTGCTGAGAAAAAAACGATATAACCGTTTTGGCCTACAGGGACAAGAGATTGCAAAACAAGATTGAACTTTTCAAATGTGTTTACCAGTGGATTTATTAAGCCTATTCCGTCTTTTACTATTTCGACCACGCTATGATTATGCTGCCGTCACACTACATACCACTAGTTGCATATGTTATCAACTGTTCCTCCGTTCAATAACTTACTATTCCACTTTCTGATGTTTGTAGAAAAAAGTCGTCTTAAAACGGTTAAAGAATTATTCTCATATTTTAGTAGTTCCTAGGAATCGCGAATCTAGGAAATTCTGATTTTCTTTGCTTTTAAATGCGATTATAGGTTGGTTATAGTCATAATGTTAGGAAATTGTACCAAAAACATAATTTTGAAACAATCAAAGGTGTTATCTTGACATTTTCTTAACATAGTTCAAATGTTTCGAAATAACCATTTCCGTAAACGATAAATCGAAAGTATCTGATCAATCTCTTGGCAGATAACATGCGATCTTTAACCGATTAGCGATCATTTAGTTCTAATTCAGGTACCAAATACACGATTTTCAAGTTATATGTATTAAAGTCTCTATTTTTATAGTCACTATTTCAAAGCAAAAGTTGGACATTTATTAAAGAAAACGACATGCTTCTTTGAAAAGAATGAAGAAAATGTACCGGGAGTGGAGCCTCTATCGATAGACAGTCACTACATTTGAGTTCAATAGACTTCTTCATATGACTGCTTGAATATACGGATTCGAATCGTTGTATTCTTTCATGGAGATATTATTCTGTATTAACTCTATGTTGCTTGCTTAATCGAATTTAGCTTAAACTATTTTTTCAGAAATGGATTTTCGCTTTTTTCGAATAAAATTGCTCATGTACAACTTGAATATTAAATATTATGAGGCGTATGAAAAAATCAAAGTGGAATGAGAATCTGATTTATATTCAACTAGTTATATTTGCCAGAACAAATTTTGTACTCCTTAGTGAATATTTAATAATCAGATCACAAAGAAGTTGCCTATTTTATTTGATAAAATAGATTTGTCTTTAAAGTTTATTTTCAGTTTAGATTATTTACCATTTATTATTGAACTGGATGAGAACTGCTTCATCTCCATTTACATTCAAGTTTGAGTTCAAAGAAGATGTCAAACAGATATGTAAACTTGTCTACAAAGTCTCACATCAAATGAGTTTTATGTGTTCAGAAATCTGAAACATGGCGAAAGGATAAAGATTGACGGGCGCAAACTTTATCTTTCAGTAAATTTCAGAGTAAAAGTCTGCAGATGTTAAAAATGGCGACATGACTGGTAATGTCAGTAGTGAAATTTAGCGTGGCATTCTCTTCCTGAAATAATACGTCGTCACGGTAAAATACTAAGTGAGTAATCGAAAACTGTTACTGCAACTCAGTATAAGATTTTACGTTAAGAAAACTTAAAAAAAATAGGATAGATTATGCCCACAAAACAAACTGCAACAAAACAGTCATTCTAGGAAACTACACCTTTTTCGATAATATGATGTAAGTTCATAGCATTACGGTAAACGCAATTATGACGACTCAAATAACCATTTAGCTTAAAAAATCATCTCACCTGACCAGACAATCTAATCGATTCTTGCACAATCTGGTCTGAAGATTTCTTCGAAAATTGCACAACTCTGCAATCACCTGCCTGGGTCATTCTCATTGATGTTATGGAACAAATGAGGAATGTAAGGTTTATAATTTAAAGCTTTCGGTGCGTTGAATACAGTAATGTGAGACACGTAGTATTTGAGGCTACAGAAACCTGACGAACGATACAATGACTTTGAGTTGACTTACATGAATCGATTTCTTGAAACAGATTTTTGGAAGTCCTAAGATGTATTAGAGATGGTCAACCAGATTGATGTTTGTCAGCAACATATCAATTTTCTTCAAACTTACGAAGAAGTCTCCCTACTGTGGAAGCAAGAAGTGTGTTCTCATCTGCCTTTCTTGCAGCATCTGACACATTATTTCCTTATAGACAGTAATTTATGACCAAATCGACCCTTTCTTTGTTAAATGTCGAGGAATTAATGCCAAGTAATAAACTGCACAAGTGAAAAATAAGGCTCAAGAAATGAAAAATAAAAATCGATTGGACGATCAGCCTAGAAATATCTTTGGTAACCTCTCGTGAAAGAGAATAATATTCTACAATTCACAAATAGAGAGCACTGAAAATGAAGTATTTATACTAAATTAACCTCATATATTTAGAGTTTAATTTGAATCCTCATCAATGAAATGACTACTCAATGATGAAAAATTTTCAGTTACTTTTTAACGCCTTGTATTTCTTGCAAACCTTATTGTTCGATCCACTCTGAGAGGATTTTCCATGGGTTCAAATTTAATGCGACAGAGAAGATAAAGCCGTAAAGACAGAATAAGGAGACCTCTTGGACCCTTATACAAAGTATTTCAAGATATGATAAATGTTTGTTTCTAATCACCATTAGTCATTTCGATGAACATTCATGACGAAATGTCTAAAGGACACAGGAATAATTTCTGTTATCATTTTTACTTTAGCTAATGATAAGGGATCTCTGATTGCTTGACTAATCAGACTTTGATTATTTTGATCAAAGATTATTAGTTTTTGTTTGAAAGATTATAGTCGTGAGAAGTTTTAAGAAATTTTATGAATTGGTTTTTTGAAAGGTTTTCGATATCAGATATATTAGGTTCACGCAAAAGTATTTTCATACTTCGCGCCGTTCTTACAGACCATTTAATTTATTCATATTTAATAAAGCACTTTACGAAAATTCGGTGAGCTGGTTTCCATTTACAAACCAGTAATCCCTGGATTATTCGAGACAAACCCGGATTTCTGTATGGATTTTTGGTTCAGAGATCCCGGGATTCGAGTTATGGAAGTCTTTTTTTACCTATTTCAATGCTTTGTATTTTTATGCAATATTGTCAGTATATCTTATTGTTATACATTTTATTTTTCCTTTTAATTCCTTCTAACGAATTTATACATGTTTCTTTAATTCAAATTAAAATATCATCTCTATACTTTTCCTCGTGCAGTTGAAACCGGCTAATGTAATGCCTTAAGGAAATTATTAAAACGTGATATTAACTGAATCATGATATTACACGAAGTGATATTAAAATAAGTCAACTGTAAAAGTTCTGTAGAGACCTGTATCTGCTGTCTTTCTGTATAATTCAGTTCGATATTTCCAATTTCTCCTTATGACAAGAATATCAAGAAAAGGAAATTTGTTATTTACGTCCGATTGTGTTTTGAACTTAATATTACGATGAATGCCATTCAAGAATGTTAAGAATGGTTCTATCAGAGATTGGTTTCTGAAAACAAGAAAGAAAGCAAAATCAATTGAAACTTATCTTTTTTTGTTACTTAACCCCTTACTGCATGATTTTTTTAAATTTAATAAAAAATATATTATATAGGAAAAAAGAAATAAAGAGATACGTTTTTTATTGTTTTAAAAAAATGATTTTTTCATGTTGAATATCCAAAAAAAACAGTTTGGCCCATATATGGCACACTATGCAGTTAGGGTATTAAAATTATGAAAAATTATTTTGGATCATGTATGATCCACTACGCGTTAAGGGGTTGACCTTAAGTGTAAAATATGTATTTTTGGACTTCTGTTTTGATGTATGAGACTAGCAAGTACGTTAGAAGTAAGTTATTTCATAATTTTGTTAATTTTTATTTCTATTTCTATACCTAATTAAGAAATCGTGTCTTAGAAAAAAAGATATCAAAGTGAGACTACTTTTACTTCATTTATTTCATCATCAAATATTGATCCCACGTTTTTACTAGACTTGTCGTCGGTTATCAACCAGTTACATGTTTGTTTGATATATTAGTTATCATGTCAAGACTTAATTTTTCGATTTTATTCCTTGTTTTGAAATTTCTTTTATTGAATACATCTATACTATAGTGCATAGTTCTCATGAAAATGATGTTTTGGTTATACAAATTGCATGTTTTTTATACAAAACTAGCATAAAAATATTTTTATTGCAGGAAATAGAGTTAAGTTTTCCAATTTATTGTTTCCTCAGGTGCTTCCAACAACTCCATAAGAATATTTATATTTAAATAGAAAAGCATTGCTTCCCTATTAACGAATATCCAAAGATTTGATGAAATAATATAAACCCGTAATATCATGGGTTTGCTTATTAAGAGTGTGGAGGGGTGAATTTGTGATGAGCTCCCTGTTGAGTTGAAGCGCCCCTTAGCTCAACTGGCCCTGTACCGTGCTGCATACGTCGAGGCAATTACTGATCGTAAAAATAAAATACTTACCGCGGAATGATGGCATTGTATATTATAATGCAGACCGCCATGTAGCCTAACCGGACCGTGGTTCTTCAATTCGTGTTTATTCATTACTCACTCAATGCAGAAAAGAGAATTGAAAATATAAAAACAGTATCTATAAGGGATCCGGAATATATCGTGAACTCAATAATTGAAATCGTCATAAAAAGTTTATTGATTATTAAAACAAAAATTACTGCGGCATTTTATTGTCCTTACTATACATAATTTTCGCAATCACAATTAGTAATTAATTTTCTTTTTTTCTTGTTCTCTTGTTTTCGATCCACCTTTTTGTTTCGAGCATTTGTATTGGTACTTATCGATTTATTAGATAAAAAAATTTCTTTATTGTGACGGGGAAAAATTATTAGTGACAAGGGTTTTTTTTTAATTTTATAGATCGCAAAATTGACTGATTTGTGAAAAATGGTGAAAAAATGATTAATGTTAAAATTTATTAATGAATTTTGTTGTTGAAAAAAATTATAAATCATGAGTTAATTTACGGTCATTACAAAGAGGCTGATGAGATAAAACTGGTTGCAATATTTTATACGGCTCGCCCCATCAATGCACTCTTAGTATTATATTATATTTAGTTATTTATCTAATAAGATTGCTTACCATCGCTACTGAAATGCATGTTTAGATTAACTAGGGAACGAAATTACTTTAGAATGTTTGTGATCAATATGTTTAGACAATTACACTACTGTAAAAACTCGTACACATAATTAGACATTGTTTAACTTTTTACCGCTTTTAATTTCTTTGGATCGAATTTCACAATTTCGCTGAGCAAGTCGCCTCTCGGTTCTGAATCTGGAACGCCAGCAGGTTTATTTTGAGAGGGTTTAGGTATAGATAGCACTGCAGGAGCAACTGGAGCTGGCGGTGGGGGTGG
>MQRK01215982.1:0-12141 GCA_001938485.1 Girardia tigrina
TGGTGGACACATAAATCCGAAATATAACTGAATACATTTTTCAATTTGTTTTGTGTTTTCCACTATTTCTACGAAATATTAAAGTGGTTTTAAAACTCTAGTTACTTTATGATAACCCTCATTTCATTTTAAAAAATATATCGTATCATACATAAATAAATAATATATACATGTATAAATAATATGATAGAATGATTGAAGACTTTTAAAATAGTATTTAACACATGCATTAAATATCCGAAAGACATTTTGGTTTACCCTAATGATTTATATGAATTATTCAAAACTATGAGTGGAACTCAAATTCAAATATTTTAGAATTTAAATATAAATATCAACCAACTGTTAAATCAACACCAAATTTGAAACAATAAATAATAAATTATAATTATGATTTTAAAATTAAAACAGAAACTTTCAAATAAGAAAATTCATCTCTTTCGTCGTATATGACTGATCTTTTCTAGTATTATAATAACGCTTTTATGAACTTTTATTCGAGAAAATAATTCATTAGAAAATATTGTTTTGGATCATCATGACAAGGAAATATTTTAATAAATAAAAATTTATCAAAATATGGATATGATGGATGTTCAGGTAAAATATGAACTCAAAATATATATTATTAGTATACCAAAATGAATTTTAATAACCAATCAAATAAACACAATAAGAAGTCATTGGATGTACAACGATAGATCATTAGCTAAATCTTTTACAGCTTGGTGAGAAATGCCATAGACAAGAAGCAATTTAGTATAGAGTGTTTAATGCAACTATGAAAAGGGAACAGACTGGCATATGTAGATAATCTCTATATCATCGACTCTGATATTGATCGAGCCTGTAAAAACCTAGATATCCTAAGGAGCACATTTCTGAAGTTTGGACTGACAATAAGTGTTACTAAGACAAAAGTCACGTGTCTTACTGATGAATCAGGCTCTCGAATATCGCAAGTCAAATGTGGTGAGAAGGTCATAGAATGGGTGAAAGAATTCTGTTATCTGCAACCGGGATATTAGTCAGCGAATACGAAATGGAATTCGGAAGCTGTAGGAATGGCAACCTTCAATTCAAAGTAACCTCGTCTCAATAATATTAAAGAGAAAATTGATTGGGACTACTATTTTTCCTACGGTCTATTATAGTAGTTAGTGCTGGGCAACACCCGAGAAGGATATTGCACATTTACAAGCCTTCCATAATTGCTACACGAGGACATCTCTCCCAAAAGCTAAACTCAGGAAGATCCCGAATAAGGACATGACGATTGTACTGAATCGAGCAAGAGTGATTCTGACCAAAAGACGCGTAGTATTCTATGATTATTATTAAGAACACCAACATGGGTTTTCAAACTTTTATTTTCAATACAATCAGAATTGTCTTTTGGATAATTCTCTGCAAAACTCTCATCATTCGACATCGTTCTAAATTGATATTTTTTTGTTAATGTTTGTTAATAAGCAATTATTCGAACAAATTTTTCATTATTTTCAGATTTTATTTTTACAGTTAAAATTTGGTAATTTTAGTATTAATTTTATTTAAAAAATATTTTATTGAAAGAAGGGACATTTATTTAATTTAAAACTTATTTAAAACTATTTATTTTATTTAAATTTTAATATGAAAATTTGAAATGATTTAATACTTTTAATGTTTTTAAATATCTTATGCTGTACTTTAAAATGTAAATTATATTCGAATAATTATCTATCGTGAACATTCAAAATATCAATTTTCCATCTGGGTGGGAGAAACACATTTCCAAATACTAAACTCAACATACAAAATTCAACAAACCAATTTCAACATACCAAATTTAAAATATTCCTCACAATTATAATTCACGGAAGGGTGTGATTGAGGCTCGAAGAGTTCTAAACTCTGAGATCGCCTCAGAAAATCGCAGAATTAGCGGCCGTAAAAAAGCAACTGATGAAAGAGCGCATTGTTCGTGATGTGCTCCGGATATTCAACAATCCGGCAGATTTGGCAGAATACAGGGAAAGTCTAAACAAAAGAGGGCTTCTCGACAATTATGAGAACTTTAAACACCTGATCAAAGGAACTATATCTGAGCGACTAAAAGAGGTAGTCGAGCACGAGAAAAAATATCCGAAAATGCTTCAACCACGCATCAAACTATTAGCCTGCACATTCCCTTTTTACTTTAAAGAATTTGATGACCAAAAGAAGCTCGCAAGACACATTAGGAATGTGCATCTGGCCACGGTGCCGAAGACACAGAGATGTGGTGGTTCATTCATATGTCCAATAGATAACTGACACAAAAGTTATGAAATCAATAGATGGCTACAAAAGCATTCATTAATTGATCATCGAATCCAAGGTAACGGTATTACGAACATCCAAGTAGTAAAAAGAACATAAATAGAAAGACGTACTGGACCTTTGAACTTGAACGCGGAACGTGATATGCTAGTGTCTGTCGGTGTAACTGGTGAGGACTGTTCAAGAGTAATCCCTAGTGTGGTGATGAATTTTCGGTTGGATAATATAAAATATAGGGAATATTTCATTGCACATTTCCCCGTTGCACTAAGTGCGTTTATACATCCAAGAGTATCCAAAATCAGGGAACGAAGGAACATGACAGGTCATTTCTCAGAGAGAAGCCGAAGCATGTCCGTGCAATTGGAATTATGATTCTCCAACACAGTAGAAAATTGGTATTTTATTTTTTTCGATTACTGATCATTTGAAGAGATAAACATTTTTAAATGGATTAATATTAATAGGTTAGTAAATAAATGATCAATTGATCAGTAAAAAAATTAATTGAGCAGTAAATCAATATTAATAGGTTATTAATTAAATAACCAATTGATCTGTAACGGCTATTTCCTTTCTGCACTTATGAGATTTTTAATCCTTCACCCTATATTTACGACAAATTGATTGTCCTAAATGAAAGTAACAGCCATTAATTTGTGTTTCTGGAAATTCTTCTGTTATGAAATTTTTAGAAGTTAATTCGAAATCTATTTGAATACTTCTGAAAAGTTCGGGCCTTAAAAATTTGATTTGTCTCCACATTTCATGATAGGTTGATTTTTACTTATTTGGAAGTAGAACAAATATATAAGGTAATAAATATTTTCTTATATAAGCATGCACTGCGAAAACTTGATAAAAGAATGTTGGGATACTTTGAATTGGCCATCACACATCCAGTTCTCAGATTTATGTATCCGTTTAAGAAATTGATTAGTACTAAAAATAAAATCCTGTTATCATCACATTGACCACTATCATATAATAAAATGGTCGTTGCTTTATAGTAAGTTTTAAATTTAGAGGAATCAGGAATTCTCTGAGACTAATTCTTTTCCGCCTAATGAACTGACGAAAATTTGCTTCAAAACTTAAAGCTGATGAAATTTCCACATTAACTCCGGTCAATGCATCATGTACTATTCTTGGACGTGTCTTCCGCTTAGTAGTAGCAGTAATTTTAATAAGAATTTCTATTTTTCGAAATGCCGCTTCCATTTGATTTGGAAGATGTGTTTAGGTACCAGTACTTACCGGGGCTACCCTTACATTATCCGTTTATACATCTCTAATTAAATGTCGTTGATTGCCTTTTGTCTATTCTAGATAAGAATCCTTGAAAATCAATCATTCTCTTCTTTTTCCAGATTTAAGAAATTCCATATTAATAGTAACTAAAATATGTTTAAATTTGCAAAATACATTTTTATAATTACTTTTTTGAAATAAAATATCTAAATTTATTTACACTTATAATTAATAGTCATCTTAAACAAAAACTTTAATAATAATATTAATAAAAAATTAAAAAAGTCGCTATTTAAAATTTTTAAATTAAAAAAATCGCTATTTTACAGATTGACCTTTAAAAAATGTCGTTTTTACAAATCCAGATAATAGAGAAATAACTTTGCACCAATAACATTCAAAAATATAATTACACAAAATTACCATGATGCTGAATTATCAGTTGGCAGTGGGGTTTCAGTTTACCAAACTCATGTCTCATGATCTCACTACTCATAATCTCCTTGGAATCTTCCAGGAAGGTCTCAAAGGAATAAGAATCAACGATGACGATATTTGTGCGATGCATTTCCAGGAGAGGGAATATGAGGCGGTCGCAAATGTTAGTGTCAGCAGAGTATGGGGGTTGGTCAAGACAGTGGCAACGTTTCGTTTCTAGAAAGGTGGTAGTTACCCTAGATACATGAATTGGCGCATTGTCATGAATCAGCGTCGCATTTTCCTATTAGACGGCTTTTCTTGTCTGTCGCCGCTGGTGGGTGTTAAATGAATTGAAGGCGTCTTGTAGGAATGCTATGTGAAATCACCGTGTACACCTGTATAATGTACACCTGTGAAATCACCGTGGTATTGTTAGGAATTACGTGGAAAACATGAAGACCGTCCAAGTTGGCAGCTCAAAGAACCACTAACTTCTTCGTCATGGGCATTCGCCTGGGGATTTGAGGAACATCATCGTCCGGAGTAATCCAAGCTTTCCAGGAAGCTGCGTTCCCAATTCTACGCTCTTCAAATTGCTTCTCATCAGTAAAGATGAGGGTTTTCTGCATGTTTCTTTTGTCCATCACCTCCATAATTTTCTGACAGGATTTCACTCTGCGTTCTTTGTGCGCTTCAGTCAGGTTGTGTGGGATCCGCTTCCAGTGAACACTGCAAAATTCAAGGTAGTTGTGGATGATGTCCATAATCATCTGTATTGACGCATCAAATTACGTAGATAAATCTCTAATAGACATTCGAGAGTCAGCCAATAATTCAGCCTTCACTTCCTAAACTAATTGCAGTCTTTTCTCGGTTTTTGGACGACCACTTCCTTCCATGTGATTAAATGATGTTCTCGTGCAATCTTCAAACTGTTTCATTATTCTTTGAACTTGTGGAAGTTTGATTATATTTTCCCCCATACCGTTGTTAGAAGTTCTTGCTTCCCTGCATTCCATTTCTGCGACATGTTCCAATTACAACGTTTAGCTGTTCAGCAGACGGTTGCAGCATACTGTACTGTAAATACGCGAAAGATGATAAAATGTCCATCATAACATCAAAACAAAAAAGTTGTATTAAAATTAATTAAATTCATTAAATTTATTCAATACTTATAGAAATAAAGTAAATAATACAGAATTATATTTTATTTTTAAAAACGACATTTTTCAAGGACAAAAAAATGGTGTATCACTTGTTATATTTTGATACGCGAATAAAGAGAAAACGGCATTTTTCTAAAAATGAAAATATTTGGTGATATATCACTTTAGAATTATTGAATTTTCATATAGATTATTGTCTCTACACGTTTCGGCCTTAGCTTCATAATGTCAGTTTTCTAGAAATAATAGCGCAATGCAATTTGTCTTTGAAATATTCAGTTGTGATAAAATTTGATTATTTCAGCAAAAAATTTTCCCAGAAAAATCAATTTTTTCAGATTTTTCGAAATATTTAGCACCTTGATTTTCACAATGAAATTTACAGAATCCGATTGAGCACGCCAAGGCAAGAAAAATGGTATATCACTTGCTATATTTTGATACGCGAATAAAGAGAAAACGATATTTTTCTAAAAATGAAAATATTTGGTGATAAATCTCTTTAGATTTATCGAATTTTCATATAGATTATTGTCTTTCCTCGCTTTGTCTTGAGATTCTTTGTTATGGTTTTTTCAAGATAAGAGCGCAATGCAATTTGTCATTGAAATATTCAGTTGTGACAAAATTTGATTATTTCAGCAGAAAAACTTCGCTGAAAAATCAATTTTTCCAGATTTTTCGAAAAATTAGGCACAATGATTTTCACAATGAAATCAATATAATCTGATTGAGCACGCCAAGACAAGAAAAATGGTATATCACTTGCTATATTTTGATACGCGAATAAAGAGAAAACGACATTTTTCTAAAAATGAAAATATTTGGTGATTCGAATTTTCATATTGATTATTGTCTCTACACGTTTCGGCCTTAGGTTCATAATGATAGTTTTCTAGAAATAAGAGCGCAATATAATTTGTCATTGAAATATTCAGTTGTGATAAAATTTGATTATTTCAGCAAAAAATTTTCACAGAAAAATCAATTTTTTCAGATTTTTCGAAAAATTTAGCACCTTGACTTTCACAATGAAATCTATAGAATCCGATTGATTTATGTAAGTATGTTACTATTTTTTAGTCATTATTTAAAATATGTCACTATTTTGAATGTGTCGCTACTTTGACTATCGCTATTTTAACCGTATCAAACTTTTTATATGGTCGGAAAGAAGTATCGCTAGTGACCTAGTTTTAATTGTTCGCTTAACCCTGCCAAAATTATCGTTACATATATATATATATATATATATATATATATATATATACCACTAAATTACTCAGCTAATCTATACGCTTTCCGTGAGTAAAATTTACTTGAAATGCGCATATTTCTATTTGTTGACGACGTAGAATTGAGTAGGTTTTGATGTTTATATGTACTTTTTCCATAATTTAAGTACTATTGACTACCAAAGTTATAAAAACTCAAAAAACATATTCATACTTCCTAGAAAAAACTCTTGAGAGAGTTGAAAAAATTGGTTTTGTGCATTGTATTTATCCCCAAAAGAGTGATTTTGAACTTCAAGTACTTGGCCAATATGTCATTTTGCCTCAAATATTCTGTCTTTAATCTAACTAAGCTCTGCTTTAATACAGACAGTTTCTGAACCTCATTTTCGGATCATTCCTTCAGCGCTTGGTTGTTTGAAAAGTCGTCTGGCCGCTTAATAAGCTAACCTTCGAATTTCTCCTCGGATTGAAGAGTTGCGCGTTCTTAATCTTGTTTACAGAGAATGAACTACATAAAACTTTCGGAAATATTCGACATTATTCAACGGATAATTAAATTGTAAATTATAGTCGAAACTCATGGAAAGATTAAGTGTAACTAAATGATTTCCGACTGGAAAATATGTCATTATTTATTAAATACGTGTTTTCACCTTATCCAATTATAAATTCTTTAGTATCAAATTCTTTTTGTTTAATGTTTAATATTTATAATTAAGCAATAGCAATTTAAATTCGCAATCAAAATTTAAATCAAATGTTAATTTATTGTCATGCAATTCATCAAGTCAATTATTTCATTATTTGTCTTAAATGCTTATTCATTTTCAATTTCAAAAAGTGAATCAAAATCATCTTTATCCATTATTATCGAAAACTGATGTCGATAAAATAATGAATATTCCAAAATTTGAATCTAACAACCTTTATTTTAACTTCAATAAATCAAAATTACTCCCTTATTAATTTTACAGTCACACACAAACTTATCAGAAGATCAGTCACGTAATTAAACTATTGAAGCATACCGAATTCTAATTCCCACTGAAACAGTAAGTTACAGTTAAACACAAAAAAAACAAATCCATTTTTACAATATAATTTGTTATATATACAGTTAAAAATTAAAATAAAATAATATTAAAAATAAAATATAAAATTAAAAAAATATGTATTTATATTTAAAGAAAGGAAATTCGAAATATTAGTCTTCCTGCATCAATTACAGTTATTATTGGTGATTTTTTTTGTTTCATGATTGTGAGTTGTTTTAATTTTAAATGTGAAAGAATTTCATAGTATTTTTATTATTAAGAACACCAATATGGGATTTCACAACTTTATTTTCATCACAAAATCAATAATATTTTGAACAATTCTCAGCAAAACTTTCATAATTTGACATCTTGCTAAATTGATAAATTTGTGTTAATGTCTTGTTAATAAACATACAAAATATGAATTTTCAATCTGGGTGGGAGAAACACATTTCCAAATACTAAACTCAACATAAAACATTTCAACATACCAATTTCAACATACTATATTTAAAATATTCAACTAAAAGACGAAAAAGAATAAATATTTATTTGATTGTCGCATTCATTGTTTTGTTTAAAAAAATCGATCAAATGAAGCGCAACATTTTCTTATTATCATTGAATGAATACCGAAAAATGGTAATCCCACCAACCAATATAGAAAATAAAACAAGCAACGAAAATCCTCAATGAAACTAGTCTCTATTTAAGAATTGGAAAATTAACAAATTCTAATCGAATTTGTCGAATTTAGCGATAATATACTTTGTGAACAGTGTTAATTTTGACATTGTGTTTAGCGAACTGTTAAATCAGATTTAAACACTGACTGCATTTAATTTGGACGCCAAGGGATTCATATAATTTAAGAAAGGTTTAACTTGTTCTTAATTATCAAACAGAAAAATATAATCTACATAACGTTTATAAATTTTAGGTTTAATTCCATCATATAGACTTATTTTCTCTTCAATCTTCGAAAGATATATCGCACCTAAAGTTGGAGCTAATGGAGAACGAACAACCTTTTGATATCATTCATTATTAAATAAAAATCGTAAATTCGATATTGCAAAATATAACTATTAAGAACATCAATATGACTTTTAATATTTTTATTATCACAACAAGTTTGATTATCCTCAGGAAAATCTTTGTTAAAGCTTTCGTAAGATTGCATCAGTCTATTAATTAATGACTTTAATCTTATTATTTCAGCAAATGGAAAACTAAATAAATTGTTAAAATATTTAATCAAAATTTATTGGATAAAAAATTAAAATGATTATTAAATATTTAAAAAAATATTAATTCAATTTATTTTTTTTTAAAATTGTAAATAAAATTAATAAATTTATTTAAAATTTTACAATTATTTTAAATTAAAAATAAATTTAAACATTAAAAATTTTCAGACAATAAGAATTAAAATATTAATCAGCCATCTGCGTAAGAGAGACACAATTCCAAATCCACATAAAACATTCACACAAAATATCAAACATTCAAAATATTCCTCCCAATTACGATTCCCGAAAAGCAATCTCATAAACTAAATAATGTTCATTAACATTATTTCTCCATAATTCGCGACAAAATTCTATAGTTTGTAAATGAAAATTTGTAAAAAATTTGCAATGTCAAAAAATATCATGAAATTATTATTTACGTCAAGATTAGAAATAAACTCAACAAACCTAAAAATCTCTACAAGTGAATTAAGAAGAAATTAAAGGTTTCAGCTTTGAATCTAGATACTTAGAGATTCTGTACTGAGAATGTTTAATCATTGAAATTACTAGTTTCATAGGAATTCCGTTTTTATGAACTTTTGGAAGTCCATAAAGCTTATCAGGTTGAGAACCAACATAATGCAATTTAGATTCAAGATCACTGTATAAATTACCAAAACTAACGAGTTTCTTTAATAAGAATTCCTTTATTATATGATATCCTTACATTCAAATATAAAATTCACGGTGGAATATGAAAACAATAATGTTTTACGATTCTTATACCTGTTGATAAAAAAAGCGAAAATGATCATTTTGAAAGTAGGGTTTATGGAAAGAAACAACCCCTAACAGTTTTTCGAAACCAAATATAAAAAAAATGTGATAAAATGTTTGATCTATTGATCTTGGAAACTTTCGTCCACGTACGCTAAATGCAATGAAAGTATTGATAAGTTAATGGATTTGCTTCATAAAAATGAATATTCCACATCGATAGTTGAAAAAGTAACTCGTGAAAGGGTTGATAAAATAATTAAATCAGAAAAGGAAAATGAAAAATTCAATACAATAAATACCGAAAAAATAAAAATCATATAGAATCTATATAACATATCTTACAAAATAAGTAGCCTTTAATGGATAAAAGTTTGATCACCCCTGATATAGATAATAATAACTATGATAATATTGGTTTTGTATTGAATGTTCCCTACTCTTAGGATTTCATAAAGTTCAAAAAAGCTATTATGAAACATGATGAAAATAATTTATTAAATTTAAAAATTGTATCTAGATCATGTAAGATAGGAAGTTTGTTCAGTAGTTAATCTATCACTCCAGCTCAATGGCGTAACAACTGTTTTTGGCGCCCGGGGCGGTCCTAAGATTTGCCGCCCCCTAACCCTAACCCTAAATCCTAACTTTAACTCATTATTTGGAACCCTCAATCAGTGTCTTTTTTAAAAATTAAAAAAAGTTCTGTTATTGCTGGTATCAAAATCCTTACTTTAATTTCAAATTTTTCTTGCAATACTATCATTCTTATATATTAAAAATTACCAAGGGACAAAGCCATTTCAAAATTTACAATTTTCAAGCAAACCTTTCTCACTTTCAATTCTGCAAGTTTATTGATAACAGTATTAAAATTTATTTCAGCAGCAAGCTCTCTTTTTCAATGAAGACGACCGCCAAGTCTGTAAGCCTCGATTTGCTCATTGTAGATCGAAGATAATTCTTTGTCAGCTTTAGTTTGGAAAACGAGCTTTCGCAGCTAGCAACGCTAATAGCCCGGGTAAGAAAGATGTACAGCAAGATCACAATATTAGGGACGGAGTCTCCAAGGCGATATCACTGTATGAAGCTCATAAGTTCTAAAGGTCTGTTGATTTTGTCATTTCCTAAAGCTCGGACAATAAAGTGCAGTCTTCTTCTTTCGGTTAAAAATTTCTTTTTCTCCATCTTGTCTTCTATTTCTCCAAGTTGGCAATAGTAATTATCATCAAAGAGATTCGATGGTGCCATGACAGCATATTTATTTGCAAGATGATGAACTTGTTGTAATCTTGAATATATTTCGTCAATCAACCTGTCTACGACAGACAGCATTTCCCGTACAACTCAGCATCAAATATCATCGCTATATCATCAGTCAATCCCTTGCCATACATTCATTTCTTTTTGAAAATTCGACGCTCCATACATATCCCCATTCCAAAGTAGAGCTTCTTGGATTCATCCATTATATCGTCCACCATCTTTTTTGTATTCTTAAAAATGTAATCTCTCAATGCCATGAGCTTAACAGAACTTTAATGCAGACCCAGAAGAGACAAAAACGGAAATGATAGTACTGATTATAGAATTGAAGATGCATCTGATCTTGTCGTCATATTTTCTCATTCTTTGATGAGCTTCTCTAGAGAAGTCACGACTAGTGATAACTTGTTCACCAACAGATTTACAGTACCTGCTCGAGTGCTTCATCTAGTTTCCACAACCCACATGATACTTAGACAAGCCTCATGCGGAAAAGAAAGAGAACAACTGATCCAATGTGCCAAAACATTTACCAGCGTGAATCGCAACAGAAGCTGCATGTATGCAAGCCAAATTCAAGGAGTGATTTGAGCACGGAACAAATAGATCTTTGGGGTTAATTTCGGAGATGCGCTTCTGGACGACCGATTGATTGGCACTCATAAAAGCAGTATTGTCGTATGCTTGGCCACGGCTATCATCATTCTGAATCTCGTCGTTTTCCAGTTGTCTAAATATCAGTTGAGAAATTTCCTTTGCGCTTTTTCTCTTTGCCTCGATGAATCGGACAAACGACTCCTTCAACTTTTATTTAATTTCCAGTTATGTTTACGTAGGGAAACACCTCGCTCAACTGGTCCTTGAGCGATATTTCTGGGGTGCTGTGAAATATTATGAAAAATTCTTGTTCTTCTTGACCTGTGCCCTGATTTTCTTTCTCAACTGCTGTGCTAAAATGCTAACAAATTCATTTTGAAGCTCTAGTGACAAATAGGAAGTGGCGATATTCTTTGCCAGCTTAATCTTTACCAAATGTTCACGGAGCACAGGGTAAAACTTGGCCAACAAATGAACCAAATCCAAAAAATCCTCTATTTTCCTGGTCTCCGTCTTTGTGGATATCTTCTCGATAGCCCCTTAGCGCCAGCTTTCGCGAGGAGAGAAATCTGATGATGTCCAGTAATCTAGCCGGAATTTCTTGCCATTTCTTAATCTCCTTCTCTATTTACTTTATTTACTTCATTATTTACTTTACATAACCTTAACCCTCGCTCGACTTGTTAATATTTGACACGACTTATATTTTTCGTTTCTTTTCATTTAACATAAAGTTCATAACCTTGTTCGTTCTTACGCCTTACAGACAGAATATATGTTATTGAAGTTCGATTTCTTCCTATTTAAATTGATGCATATTCAAGAAAGATAACTAGGGTTCAAATAC
>MQRK01215992.1:9763-28086 GCA_001938485.1 Girardia tigrina
ATTTTTAACAAAGTTGAAAAAGTTGAAAATATTATTTGAAATTGACATAAAATTAATGTCAATTATTTATAATAACATTTGACATTGTCTAAAATAAATTTTAATATTTCATTAATGCAGAAATAATGACAGTACATAAATGTATTAAAACAAAATTTTTAAAATCAACACACAACATTTAAGCATGCAAACACTACACAAAAACATCCACATCAAATATTCCTCACAATAACTGCATAAATTGAGTAAAAAAATGATTTTTTTAAATTGATGTTACCTCTCACAAACACAATCTTTACTTTCCAAGTACTTTACGATACCTAAATAATAAAAAATTATAAATAATAAATATTTTATAATTTCCATTAATATCATAAAACATTAAACAATGAAAGGATTATTTTTTCAAAGCGGAATAAAAATAACATCGATCGAATAATTAATCATTAAATCAGTATAAAGAAGCTAAAATATAAAGTTTTCCATGAAAAAAATAATCTTTTTATCTTTTAAATAAAATATATATTTTCACGGATAAAATGATTAATAATGATAATTTTTTCTAATTTCTCTTTGTAATAAATTATCTTAAGAAAAAAACAACTGTTATATTTTTTTTATTATTTTATTAAATTTGATAAATGAAAATAAAAATGAAAAAAATATTTTCTTTGTGTAAAATATATTGATCTTTTTTTTCGTTTTTTTCCAAAATATTTTCCTTTGTTCTTTGATAAGATTTTATTTGCCTTTTATATACATTAAAGAGGAATTTTAGAATGCCCAAGGTATTTATTTGGCAGTTGAATTAGGAATCACACCAATGGGGTATTGAAAATCATAAATTATCAAAATCAAATTAGTGATTTATCTCAATAATTTTGAAGGCTTATGTGACATTCTTTCCTTTGGGAATACCATTTACAAACTTGATTAATAGGAAAAATCAATTGAAAACGTCCATGGACTTATCAAATTATAAGTGACAAATGCTGATTTGTTCACCATTTGCTTCTTTATATCATTTCTGGATTACCCAGATTCTGCTTTCCTATCTTCTTGAGAAAAATAAATAATTCTCATTTAAAATCTAAATTTTTTCCAAGGAAAAGTTAATATAATTTTGTTTTAATCGAATGAATATGTGAAATTTTGTACGTTTTAAAGAATGTTTTTGTTGTTATTTTCAGGTTTTCAATAAAGGGCCCATAGGGGACCTCTTAACCTCGTAGATTATTATTGTCATTTTTGACATTCCCTACCTTTCATCTTTCATTGTCAAAGGGTAAATTTTTTAACTTTGTTTAAATGAAATCGTGTCCACTTTATGTTTGACTTCCTCAATATTTGTAAAAATTGCTTATTTTCATTTGCAATTGATGCGACAATCGCTTCTTTGACGCGAGACTCTGTACTGTCAATTACTATGAATATCCGGGCAAACGGAACTAATTCCCTCGTCATTGTCCTGTTCCACAAATTGCAATTTTAAACTTTTTTATTTAAAAATCAATAATCTCCTTGACAATATCGGTTGAATATTCCGGACGATTTCTTTACGATTTTGATTGGAATTCGTTGTTAAGGCGAAGCGAGAAATCTTCCATTTAAATCGATATTGTGTTACAAAATTCAAAAATGAACAACGATTAAATAAAAAAAAGATTCGATCGCAATTGAAATTTTATTTTGACTAAACAAACGTTGCTAAGAAACGATGTCAGTTTAGATTTCAAATCTACAAAAAAAGATAGTTGTAAAGAATTTATTCGGATTTATTTGTATCATTTTATCTTTTTTTGCCATATATTCAAATCCCAATCTTATCCTCAATTTTCCCATCAAACGGATCAATTATCTTTTACATCAACTACAGCAATCAAATTAACATTAATTCAGAACATTGTTTTAAAGACTTTCTTTCTTGTTTTAGTAATCCTAATATATATATATATATGTTGGGATCGAGAAATTTCCTGATCGACACCAGGCCAATCCATTAAGAGGGCACTGAGTCTGATGGAAAATTTCTCGGGATCTGAAATAAAATAAAATTATTAAAAAAATATAATATTAATTAATTAAAACTAACCTTAATTGATTTTGGACTTTGATCTGAAATAAAAAATATGATTATTAAAATTAATTGTATAAAAAGCTTAGCTAATTAATTTCACCTTTGATCCTGAAATTAACAAAAATAATTATTATCTATGTAATTAGAAAACTTACTTGATCCATCTGACTTTTGATCGTTGTTCATCTAAATGAAAATTTTGTTATTTTTATTTCATTAAAACAAAAACTTACTTGATTGATTTGGACTTTGTTGTCGATAGATAACGGCAGGGGCTTATAGTTCCTGACGAAACTGTTGACATAAATTCCAGCGATCTCGAAATTTATGTGAAAATTTCGAAAAAAGGAATTACTATAAATTCGTTTGAATCTATTATTTGTTCAGGAAGTTTTTTGTCTAGTTGTTAATTACAAATTAATAAATTTTTCAATCTTCAGTTTTTGTGAGTCTTTAATTTTAATTTTTTAGAGGTTGATGAAGTATAGATAATAATTGGACATATGTTAAAATATATTGAAGACAGATAGATGATCAGTTGATAGTTACCGGCGGGTGCTCACAGTGCCTGCTGAGTATATTGATGATCTGGTAGTCGAAAGAAATTGTTCTCTATAGAACATCTTAAATGTCACCGTAGATGAGATAGTCTAATAATCAAACCTCCATCAACCTCAACCTTTTTTGTTGTCATTGTTAAACCTTTAATATCAATGATGGATAATTGATGAACATTTATGTTTTTAAGTTTATTTATATTCTTTTAAAATATTTAAAAATTATCCAGTGGAAATATAAGAAATCAACAGAATATAAAGCAACATGATATCAATAGAGATTTGTTCCTCTAGACAGGAGATGGATGAATATTTATAAAAAAAAGGTTTACGAGGAACCCAAAAGGTAATTGGTTTTGTTCACTGGTAAATCATTGGGCCAGATGAACCTTATCGGGTACAATACGAACCATTTGCCTGTGTTAGAAGATGAAAGGTAGATGATGTTTGTATCAAAATAATGTGTTGGGTTTATAATAAAAAATAAATTATGCATAATAAAAAGATAATAAAAACCCAAAATATTATTTTGGGGGCCTCAGCCTGGATAGTTTCTCAGAGGCGCCGAAGATAATGTCTGCTGTGACTAAGTTTGTGTTGTCGAGTGACCCCACCGTTAAAGAGGCTACCGATTCATACGTGGACGACATTATCATGCACTTAAACAAAGTCAATAGTCAAGAGGTTCTAAATATTCTCGTGAAAATCGGATTGAAGGACAAATTAGCTAAACCGTTGTGCAGGGGTCGCGTTTTAGAACTCCGAGTTTTTAAGGAAGATGGAATGAGGAAATGGAAACGCGACAATTGAATTGAAGAATAGAATTGACGAAAAGACAAGTTTTCTCGTGTTTGTGGGCAAGCAACAGGGCACGTCCCTATCGCTGGATGGTTACGACCGACATGTAGTTCTTAGAATCGGATGACAAGTGAGAGATAAGTGGGATGAGAAGATAGACCGAGTAAGTGCTGGGATGTTGATGGAAATTAGGATGCGCTTAGATGCATGTGATCCAGTGTGTGGAGTGTGGGACATTCCAAAATTGAAAAGGGTCAGGTATGGTGTGATGCGAATAGTCTGGCAATTGGGGTATGTCTGGGAATAGATAACATCATTGTGTAAGATAACTGCTGGCTGCAGAAGAAAGATGACGTTTGTCACATCAATTTGGCAGAAATAGAAGCAGTATTAAAAGGCGTGGGGCTTGATGGAAATATACTTAATGTGCGACTCTGCAACGGTATGCCCATGTATAAACTCAATCATTTCAAAGGAGAAACGAGTAAAAGTGCACGGATTGTCTGAGGTGTTAGTCAGGAGACGATTATTCTTGTTGGAACAATTGATGAAGGAATACAATGCGTCTTTGATGATTTCGTTCGGGAAAGCCATTGAAAATAAATCTGACGTTTTAACAAGGGTTCCTGCGTGTGGGTTCAAACAATCGAAATGTTTAATGACATTCAGTTCTGGAAGTGTGTCATCAGTCAAAGATGTCAAAGCAGTCCATTCAGTGCACAATTGTAATGTTGATAGAACTCCTATTTCAGTTTGAAAGATTTTTGGAACTGCGGATAAGACTACGGTCGCTAAGGTGGTGGCGGAATGTGACCGTTGTTTGTCGATCGGTCAAAGCGCAGTGCAGTGGAGCAAGGGCGAACTGGTAGTACCGAAAAATTGGCGACGTCTTGCTTGTGATATCACTCACTATGGTGGTGCGATATTCTTTACGTGCATGGATTGTGGGCCGAGTCGTTTTGCGATTTGGAGACGGGTGAGCAATGAGAGCGCCGAGATAGTTATGGAGATTCTAGTGGAAATTTTTCGAGAAAGGGGACCTTTGAATGATTTACTCTGTGATACTGGAAAATGCTTCTGATCAGAAACATCGCAAAGATCGTGTGAATTGTGGAATGTGTAGCTCAGATATCGTTGCTCATATCGCCAGTCAGGGAATGGCATTGCCGATAGAAATCGTCCTATAATAAAAGGAATGGTTGCCAGATCCAGAGGGGATGTGCTAGACATGGCATTTTATTATAATTTTACTCCAAAAACAGGAAATAGCAGGGAATCGGTTCCCATTAATGTAATCTTCTCATATGAATGGCGGTTTCCGATGATGAGACACAAGGATAAACAGTACTGTGGAGTAGAGTTTACGCCATGGGACCAAGTTTACGTGAAACCAGGTGGAGCTCGATGCACATTGTGTTGTAGCAGAGGGTTGGTTTCGCGAGTTAACTCTGTGACATCGATCGACATCGACGGTATTCCCAGGCACGTTGCCGATTTGAGACGCGTACCATACGTATCGGAACCTGTGACATCAGATGTCACTGTGGACGTGAGAAATGAATTGCCTCCTGCCATCAAAGAATCATCAGATGTTAACAAGACGAGTGAGTCTGGCCCTGATCCGATGCTAGACAGACCTAAGAGAGTTCATCGGGTACCTAACTGGTTCAACGATTATGACATGAATGATGATGACATCACGGGGGTGTGAGATGGAGAAAATAATTAATTGTTTGGCGCGTGATTTGAAGAGAATTAATTTGTCGGTAAAAGTAAATTTTTGCTAAATTTTCATTCGTGTTGTTACAAAAATAAAAAAATTAAATGAGATGTGAATTAATCGAATTAAAATTGTAATGTAATTTTATTGAAGACAAAATTTAAATGAGAATTAAAAATAAATTAAAATTGGAATGTTATTTTATTTAAATACAAAATTTTAATGAAATAGAATAACTGAAGAAAATTTTAGATGATTGACCGCATTTACGCTATAAATTTAATTAATTAATTTTATCTTTCTTTAGAAACATTTTTAAAAAAATGATTAAATTATTTATACGTAAATTAATATTTCATATGTCAAAAACCGTTTCGAGATGACATTAGAGAAAGTCAATGCTGCTGGCCAAAAAAAATAATAATTGTAAATTGTAAAAAAAACTATTAACTTGTTTTTTGTTATAATTAAATATTGTAAATAAGCGATTTTATGAAAATAAATTCAATTCAAATGATTTACTTTGAATGTTAAGAAATTCTTGTCGAATTTACATTAAAAGCTATTAAACGTTAAAAAAGATTATAAATACGATTTTCAAAAGCTATTGAAATTTCATTTGGTCGAATTACAAAGAAAGTCTTCATTGGACATGAATCTCGAAACGTGGCTCGAAAAGAACAAATTGAGCGCCGATAATAGGGATGAGGCGGAAACCGACCACCAAAAATTCAGTCGTAGATTGGCAATATCGGCAAAATTTGGAATCCGCACGACATCGTTTTACAACAGTTGGAAGACGTTATTCAAGCGCCCGGAAAATCTGAAAACGAAAGTGAAAGAGAAGCAGTCCTCATGAGGACTAAAAATAATGATTGGAAGCGAAACGAAGTTCCAATAACAAATCGATTATAAATTAATATTTCAATTAGGATGAACAACAGAAGTGTAATTTTACAAATGGTAAAAAACGTTAAAATAAGAGATGTAAGAAAATATGTGTGGCAAAAAAAATAATAAAATTCATTTTTAAAATTTTAATAAAATACAATCATAAAAGTAAATTTTTAGTAAATGATATTTTAATATCTGTATTTATATTTATTTTTGTTTATAATGTTTTGTGTAAAAAGAAAGTAACTAGGTTCTCCGACATATTTGTTAAAAAAATAATTATTGTTATATTGATAACATTTTGGTGTTATGACCTTAATTTCTGAATTCAACTTAATATAGTGTATACATTCAACTTTAATGGATTATGAAAGGGGTGGTCCAATCTTAAATTACCTTTTTTACTTTTTCAAAAAGGTACCCATTAAACCAAAAATTGCAAATATAAATTTTAACTCCAAAAATACAGGAGGCTATTCGAAATGAAAAATAAAAACCACTGAAAATAAAAACATATAAAGTTATAACATTTTTCTTAAATGTATATATTTTGTATAAATGTCTCTAGTTTTATCAAATTATCAAAAACATTTAAGATGTTCAAATTATAATATTATTATTATGGATTTTATTAAAAATTTTATTTTTAATAATGATGATATATTTTTAATTAAATCGAAAGAACATTAGAAAATTATATTTTAAAAATAATAAGTTTAATTAGAAAAAAACGGCAATATAATCTGAAATTAATTGCAGCAATTAATGCTATTATTTATTTTTTGATTATAAAATTCATTATTTGATAATTTTAACAATAAATTTGAAATGAATCCTGTTTTGTGAGGTTTTTTTTTCATTTGGATAAATGGTTTTAAATATAAAATAAAAAAAATTGTCAAAACAGTTTTCAACAAAAAAATAAATATTATTTATGTACAGAACCCAGATTACTAAACATAAGCATAAAGTTAGTTTTAAGGGAATAATTTTTTATTTCCTTAAATTGTTAAGATATTAGGGGATATTGATACAAAATGTAATTTAATTAATTTAATTTAATTTTAATTTAATTTTAATTTAATTAAAATTTTGAATATTTGAAACGGCTTTATTTTGTCTATTTCGAATGCTTATTTATGATATGTCGTGTCTCATTAATAATGATTCATAAAACTGCCTCTCGTAATTCAATAATTAAATTTCTAAATATATCTAAATCAATTATCGATTTCATATAAAATTAATTTTTCAGTTTAGCAACGAGCTTTTTAACTGCAGCAACTTTAATACAAGCTTTTGAAGTTGAAATCATCATGCTTTTTCCCACTAGATGTGGAATTTATTCTTGACTCTATTGTCTTTAAAATATTTTTGATTTGGATTAAAATATTATTGTTATTTAAATATTATTTTTATCATTATGTATATTGAATCCCGTACCTCTCCTTGTCGCAATCTTGAATCAATCGAAGACATTGACCAACCTCAATTTGAATGACAGTCTGTGAAATTTGTATTCATACTTATCTTTAAACCAAAGTTATGAGAGTAGACTCTAGTATCATAACTTTGGTGTAAAGATAAGTATTGAATAATATCACCAGCCTCTTCATCTATTATTTACTCCATTTAAATAAAACTAGTAACTTGATACAAAAGACGAAAGAATAATATTATTTTACCTACATTTCAGATTTTATATTAGATCAATTAATAAATTTAAATATTGTCTATCAACTCAAACTAATGACCGAGTTTAAATTTACAGAGGACCGATTTCAGTTTTCCAAGACTTCTTTTGAATAATTGATAATTAGAGTTGCAATCAACTGACCAGTTTTGCTATTTTTATTAGCTTAATGTTATAAATCTTCACCAAATGATTGGTGAATTGATAGATTCCAAATTTAAGCTGTCGTGAGGAAAACCTAGGTAAGTTAGAAAACATTAGATGCTTCATTTATTTTTTTTCAATACTCATGCCCAATGATCGATTTGCATGTCAAAACGACAATTATCTGGATTCACAGTTTTCTGAAACTTCTACTTACACTTATTGTTTGTTGAAGTTCCTAGGTTAACCAAGATAGTGACCGGTGGTAGAAAAGTCATGGCGCATTTGGAGTTGCTGCTATTCTTGCTATACCCCTTTTGAATTTATTTAATTGTTATTTTCTCTTGTTTAGTTTATTATGATTTTTTAAAAAATAATCAATTAATAGATTAATTAAGTAAAAATCGGGAAACTGTCAATGTGGAAAGTGAATTCAAAATATTGAACTTGAATTTTGATAATTGTAGTGAAAGGATCATGACAGAAGCACTTCTAATAAAGAATTTCGTACCATGCTTGAATGTGCAGAGTGAAACATCCAATCACATCAATATATTTTAAATGGTATCAATAAATTAATCCACGAGTTACGTAATGTCACTTGAATAACAACCAGGCAAGTATAAAAGAAGATCGCTTTACAAACCTCAAAGAGAAGACCTGAAGGTGCCTGTGAAAGCGAAACATGTTGTCAAAAATAAATCTTATACCGATAAATGACGTTTTTGTTATTTATTTCTTTCATTGCCATTAGAAATTATTGAAAATAAACTGGAATTAATAAATTGGTTTTTGTTCGAAAAAAGTTTGAGAAGCGATAATAACAAAAACAATTCAATGCAATCAAAATGTATTATTTTCAAAAATTAAATTAACAAATTCGTTTAATAATTTATTGATTAGATAAATAGAATCGTTCACTCAAAAATGGTTCGATAAATTACAATTGTTCAGCAAAACAATTTCGTTTAATGAAACCTAAATTGTTTAGCAAAGTTCTTCCTAAGAAATTACAATCGTTCAGCAAAATAATCTTAACCGATCAAAAATTGTATTAAAATAATCAGTTCGTAATGAAAAAAAATATTGGTTCGTTAAAAATTTCTAAATAGTAATTCAAAATCGTACAAAATTTTTTACACTCACTGATTGGCTAGCCAATCAGACCAAGTTAAACAATTGAACAAATTTCGTTTCGGCAAACATACACGACCTGATAAGTAACAATAATTAACTCCATGAATCATAGAGTAATTAAACTGTCAACAACAAAGACACTTTTGTTCGGGTTTTCAAAATGACCACAGTTCAATTATTCAGAAAAATCAATTATTTTTTTATTTTTATTAATTTTAAATTGCATTATTTAATTTAATTCTTTAATTTTTTTAACTTTAATTATTTAATTATTTTTATTAATTTTTATATATATATAAAAGGCAAATAAATCAGCAAATGTCATTCAAGCAATCCATATTTCAACATCAAATACAAAAATGAAGTCTGACAAACTTAAAAAAAACTTGATTGAATAGAAAATTGTCTCTTTGTCAAGGAGGAGATTTTTTTTAAAGCTTTTATTACGTTTCATTTGTTTGTTTGTCTGTCTGGATGCATCAAATCTTGCGATCGAAAATTCACCCACTTCCCGTTCACCTAGCGACATGAAACTTTCAGGACTGATGTATTATAAGTGACAATACACTTTTTCACTGTTACTGCTCATCTACCGCCTTTAGTTTGGCGGCAAAAAGTAATTAAAATGTCGTTCTCATGTTTTCCTCAGTAGTAGGTTTTGAAATTTGCTACATCTAAATGCAAATAGAAAGCGGGTTTTCGCCTAGTAGGCTTTGATAATTTAGTCAAAAAATGTGGGAAGTTGGTGAAATAGATACAGAGCTGCAAACATATGACAAATTATAAAAGCTTGTACACCAAAAATTTTTTTAATATAATTTAATATAAATGAAATTAACGAAAATATGTATAAATACAAATAAGAATTTTAACTTAAATTCCAAAACAACAATCATAGTTTTTCATCTCTCAGTTGTCCTAAAAATAACTTACATATGTATAGATGCGTACGGACGATTGATTGAAGTTTGATTGTAGTTTCTGAATTTTCTAAACAAGACCTCAAAAAGTTTTTAAATTTTAATAGTTACTTCATGAATAATTAAAAGGCGTTGCTTCTAGCTGTTAAATAATTGCTCCACCATTCTATTTCGACACAAAAGATTAGATTTTATCTCATCCGTTTTCTTTGAAATACAAAACATGAATCCTACTATAATAGTTGACACCTAAAATAAGGTAATAAACTGATACACAAACTATGACTGACTAAGCGCACTATTATAGGAAGTAAAAAAAATTGAGAAAATGGTGATAACAATGTCATTATAATGTAAAAAATAGTGATACTGTAATTATTAGCGTCTTGTTACTAAGGTAGATTATTTCCCCTAATATTTGATACTAGAAAAAAAACCGTCTTATATGACGGAAGAGCTGAATTTTCTTTTTTAAAAGTTAATATTTTAATTTTAAAATCATAATTATTCTAAAATAAATATATTTTATATGCATGTGTTAGATACTATTTTAAAAGTCTGCAATCATTCTATAATATTATTCATATATATATAATATTTCCTGCTTATTTTTGGCTTGTAATTCCAGATTAGCGGGAGTTATTATGCATTGATTAAAAAATTAAAAAGTTAAGCCATGCAAAAACAAGAAAATAATTGATCACAGCAAATGTTGAGCGTTACACAGATGAAACTCTAGGCTTATATATATATATTCAATGATTTAATGCCTTGAATTAATTCTTATTTTACTAACTTTTAATATTTTACAATAATTACTACTATAGCCAATAAAAGTTTTATTGGTGGGATTACCTTTACGATGATTTACACACGTATTCTTTTGTCTCCATAAAACATAATTAATTATAGATATCCATCAGTTTATGAAAGCCTGCGGTAAACATCTGTGAAAATATATTTTATTCATTTCGGGAATTATTTTTATTTATTGGTTTTGTAACCAACATAAATAATAATAATTTTTAAGACATTCCTTGAAAATAAACAGGATTCTTTTATTATATGTGTTCCAGTAGTATTCAGGTTGTCCAGGAGACTTACCGGTGTTAGTATAATCGTGGAATTCATGTTGCTAGGTCCAAGTTTTATTTATCATTAATTTTTTTCCGCTTATCTATGTTTTTTATTTTAACAAAGCTTTCTCACAAAAATATTTACTTTTAAATTCTTTCACAAAAAAATGTAAATTTTTTTTCACCATTTCTTCAAAATTTCAGATTCTCAATGAACATCAAAATCGTCAGCAATAATTCAGATCGTCAACAATTATCAAAATTCATATTTAAGAAAATAATTATGACACATTTTTCGAAATAAAAAAAATTCTGACTCAGCACTTGCTCTGATTGGCTAATCAATCACAGCGAGCCGATCGACTGAAACATTTTCCGAGGAGACACAAATGTCCTGTACACATAATCGGTCAATCACCAAATCCAGATGAAGATATCTTTGTATAGATTTCAATCATACTCAAAATTTAAATTGTTTTTAATTTTGCTATTTAATTTAAATTCTTAAAATTATTTGTCTTTTTGGAAAATCAACAACTTGGAATTTTAGTAGAGATTTGTTAAAGTCTTGGACTAAAATTGAGTCGGTTAAGAATCGAACTGAAGCATGTATCAACGCTGAGGACGGACACTGAAAAGTTGTTATAAAAATTATTTCTTACAGTTGATTTATTAATTAAAAAACATTTTCTAACTGTTTTATTACAAAACTCTAGTTTGACTACATTAATACTTATCGCGAAACGTATTGTTTTATTTGTATTCTTTGTATATAGATTTGTATATAGATTTTACTTTTCGATTTGTATAATTATTTGTTTATCTGCGTCACAAATATCTCATTCTTTCTAATATACATAACAAATTATTAAATTATTTTCAGATGCATTATCGACAAATAATTTTTACAAATCTTGTAATTATACAAACTTTCTCCTAAATTCTTTCTCCCGAGCAATGCTAAAGCGGATCATAAGTCTTATTTACTAAGATTCTTCAATCAAATAGACGACAGAATTTAATGTATTTGTTAGCATAAATATTTTTTTCAATATTTGTTTAATATTTTTAATTAAATTCAATATTACTTCAAATTCTGATAAATAATTCAATCTGGTAGATATTTTATTAAATGTAAATAAAATAAATCTCTTCCTTGTATATTCATAAATTAATTAATTTTTATAAAAATTAAAATTTTAAGAAATTTATCGTTGAATATTACTCCTGAATTTCTTGAATATGTTATATTTTTAAGAACTTATAAAAAACTTCGATATGTTTTAATAAGAAAGTTTCGAGTGAAATATAACTGATCATAAGAAAAGATTCTTTAAGACTTTTGAACCGAGAAATTATATTATATTATATTATATTATATTATATTATATATTACATTATATTATATTTTAATATATATAATACTTGTATAGAATAAGATTACATTTAACTTTCTCAAGTTAGGGAAGACTTCAAAATTGTGTTTCTTTTTAATTATAAATCGAAATATGGTATTCAAAACAGAATCCACTGATATTTAGTAAATGAAAACAATATCACTTATTATTTCCATATTTACATAAAATATTTAACTTTGCAGTATAAAAAGATTATTAGGTTTGCAGACGTCTGCTTGAACATTATGAAAGATGGATACCAACCCTGGAGGAAGTAGAGGATATGAGGGGTTACAAAATCTCGTTTAAATAAAAGTTCCTATTTCTTAATCTTCAAGATTTTATTACCAAAGGTTTAGATTAATGTCAGGATCAAAGTTTTAATGTCTTAAAATTATAATGATTTTAAATAATAAGTGTTTTTACAGAACTCTTTTTCTAACTTATAGTTATAATGCTTGGTGGGAATGTTTATTTATTATAAATTAATTTATATACTCATTTATATAATGAAATATTAGGAATTATTAATGTTCTTATTATTTTTTTATATAAAATATCAATATAAAAAAGTATTAGTATATAAAAAACAATTTTTTGTTTGACTAGTTGTTTGTTTCCTTATTAATATGCCTGAGGATTACAAAAATACAAATATTATTTATGTTAAAAAATATAAAACTGATGTTTTACAAAATAATAAATAATAAACAGTGTATATTCTGCTGTACAGTATTATATTCTGCTTCCTTTTTATAAATACTCTGGTGCTAAATAAAAATATTCATGGCTCGAAGACATTTAGAAAAAAATATATGTTTATTTTGAATTTAAATTCGTAAAATTTAAATCGAAAGATTTTTTTGAAAACCGAATTTAATTTTCGATAGAAATTGTAATTTTGAGTGATGTTGAAAGAGATTCTTACCTGTTTATACATTAAAAGATTCCGATATTCACTGCCACCACTGACTTCAATTGAAGCTGAAATTGAAGCGTTCAATAAAAACCGAGAATTCGAAAAGTCAGTGATGTCTGATTTTGAATTAAAAAAAGCTAAAGAAGATATACTCAAGAAGATAAACTCAAAAAGAATTTATGGAATCGGCTCAAAAAGGCATAGACAAATTAAAATCAAAATCAGAAATAATAAACGTCAAAAAATTCAATCAATAGGAAAATCTTTAACAATGAGACACGGCTTCCGCTCCAATCCGTTTTGGCGCCACAAATTCGAATTTTTTTTTAAAAAATTTTAATTCAATTATGAAATTGATATTAATATTTAATATGAAAAAAATATGTATTTAAAATGAAAAACTATCAATTTCATTGGAAAAAATGTAACATTCAAAATATTCCGTACAATGTATTTTAAGACATATTTCGATGCTCTCTAAGAGTTCTCTATCTCACATTGGTACAATAAAATACATAGCCAATGCTCGGAATTCGCATTTTTGTTTTCCCAGCCGAAAGCTACGGAAAGCGAAAATCATATTTTCAAAGTAACGTTTTATTGTCACCTCTTGGTAGTTTTCCTTTCAACCGTTTCATCCTCTCCGTGGAGATGTATTTCAAAGGAAAAATGACCATGCTTCCGGAGAAGAGTGGTTCACGAAGTTGCTGCAGTTAGGCTGTGATATCGAGAAAGATTCAGTGACATATTTTACGTGCGCAGGGGCTGTGCAGAAGAAGTTAATGTCTGCTGAACAAGAAAAAGCATTTAAAGAATAATGATTTTTCAATTGGAAGAAGGGTCCAGATAAGTTTAACCAGCACGAGAAAAACGAAAGTCATAAATTATCGGTAATGAAAGTGTGCGACTAACAAAGAAAGGAAATCGATGCGTTGCTTTCCGTTGAGACAAAGTAAAATCTAGCACAAGCTAAGCGAGCCCTCTCAATTATGTTGTCAAGTATTTGTGATCTTAGCACTCAGGGATATACTTGTCAAGGCCATGAATACATATATGGGTTTTTTATAACCTGGCAAAGGAAAGGTTCTCTGTTGATGCTCCAGATTTTTTAACAAGGCTGGAAAAAATCATCCTTAAATTCTGAAATGAAAAAAATGATCGAAATAATCAACAATACCTTCAGCTCTACCCTTAATGCTTTGAGTTTAGCTCCATAAAAACAACAAATGACGACTACAACCCTAGCAAGGATCAGGCATGACAATGTGGCATTCATTGTTGAACAAATTGATATAAAGACGCGCCTTGGTACAAACGCTTTTGGAGCTTTAGATATTATTTTTAGGTTATCATATAGATATATTCTCAATTACACTAATAATTTCTGTGGTCATTTTTTTCTAACAGGAACTCAGCATTCTTTTTAAAAGTGATGGTTTTTTTAAAGACTGCATCAGGGAAAAGCTTTTGATAGAAACATCATAACAAAAGTCACCTGCAAAAAAACCTGAGTGAGGTCTTTTCTTATTCAGTTGTGTCACCTCTCGATTATAATGAAAGAAGAGTAATTAGGAGAACCAATAGAAAGTTTCATTCAAATGACATAGGTTTTTTTTTCCAATTTACCACGCAAATGACGACTGCTCTTGAGGGAAATTATATATATCATATCCATAATTTTTAGTCAACCTATTTCCGAAGAAAGAACATTTTTCAGAAAGAATATTTTCGTGTCTTCGGTGCATCAAGAAAAAGGCATGACGTCGAAGCACTAGGACTCAGGAACGGTTGTCACATTTGGCTGTACAAAATATGCACTCGGATAGAGTTTAAAGACTGATGTTGAAAGAAGTTATAGAGAAATTCATTTTACGAACATCAGAGAGACGATCTGTGTTTGAGAGTAAATAGAAACAGTTTTCCTGTTTTAAAACAAATGAATTTCTGAGTGTCGGTCATCATAAGATGGGAAAATGTTAATAGTGAGTTTTTCACATTTATTTTAAACCGTTATTATCTTTGAAATAAGGTAAAAATTAGTCTTATAAGGGCATTTCAGGAATAACAGTTTAGAAAGTCCATCTGACCGAAATTCCGTCTGTCATTTTCATCCTTACGCAGAATGTCCCCTTTGAGACAGAAGTGGCCTTTAATCTGGAGATTGTTCATCATACGGTATTTCTGTCTTGAGAAGAAAGAGCAAGAGACCTTTATGAAGGGAGCGTTTTCTCTCGTTACATCAGGTCACTTGCCCCTCTGTCGCAAAAACGTTTCCAGGCCCCTATGATGTGGAATACCGGTCAGAATCCGGATTTTACAGACACTTTCAAGTTTTTAACACGTACAGTAGTTAAAATCCCGACTTTACTTCACTGTTTATTTCACAAATTTTGAAAAATCGGTTTACCCTGAAGTAGAAATTAAACGTTATATACAAAATTTTTCATTTCAGTCATACCTTACAATGCATATTTAATATTTATATAATATATGCATCTATGACAAAACACATTCATCAATATTGATAAATCATCAATTGTATAAAATTTTTTAATCTCTATTTATTGCATTTTTTATTTTATTTATTATTAAAAAAATGTTTTTACTACTATGATAGATTAAAATAAGTATTAAATATTGCTTCTAGATTAAGAAAATAATAATGTAAAAATACAGTCTTATGTTTCAAGAGAATTAACTTTTTTAAAAAATCTTTTAACTTTACATTAAATTATAATTTCGATGATAGTAGTAAAAATGAAAATAAATATCAAATAATAATATTTAAAATAATATTTAAAGATGAAAAAAGTAAAGTGAAACAAAATTACAATATATAATATTAAAATTATAAATATAAGTTTTGTAAAATTTATGTATTATAAAGTTTGTGATTATAAAAAAAATATTATTTTATTAAAATAAAATATTTTTATTTATAACTGAGACAAATATTATCATTTAATATAATTATAAAAAAAATTTTATCAATTTTTCCTTATTTTCCAAATTAAAATATTGTATTTGCGTTTCCGATCAATATCAGGGAAACGTAAAATTATTCTTCGTAAAATATATTCTTTATCCTTATCATTAAAGCATTGAAATAATAAAACCGCATAAATTATTGAAAAATAAAATATAATTAAATGTAAGTTGCAAACAAATAAAATTAGATTTTATTCTTAAAATTCATTGAAACATCAGATAAAAAATGAGACAAAATCGAAATATTTTTTCTTTTTGATAAGTGTTTTTAATTTTGCAAAAAAAATAATTTTAAAACGTAAATTATTTTTTTAGAAAAAAAAATTTACGAAAGAAAATGTATATTTTTGATTTTTATATGATTTAATTATTTTTAAATTTATTTTTATTAATTTAATTAAAATTTAAATTCTTATTTTCGTAAAAAATAGATTTTTTATAATTTATAAAGAAATTTTGAAATTTATTGTTAACGAAATTTATTTAATAAAGTAATATTTAAACTTAATAATATATTTTATATTTATTACTAAACGTAATTTGAAACGCTCTTTAATAAAATACGAATGAAATGAGAATTTTATGATTATTTATTTATTGTGAAATTTATTACTCAACTATTTGAGATATTTAATATTGTTTGTTTTAATAAATACTTAAATATTTATTTAACCTATTATTTTAAATTCATTTACATTAAAATAATTTTAATAATTTTAAAATATTTCTTTTGAAATTGTAATTAAAATTCATAATTTAATTAAATAAATTAAAAAGTTATTTTTTCTTAAATTTTAAATTATTTATTACTTCGTCTTTTGATTATTAAAATAATAAAAACTACATTTATTTTTAAATTTTTTTTGTTAATATTTGTTTGCGTCAAATAAATTTAATTTTCATGAAAGAAAAATAATTATATTTCAAAAAAAATATTATTTTTGGTTTTTTTTTAAAAAAGATTTTATGCAAATTAATTTTTTTAATTGAGATCTCTTTTTTAAAAATTAAATTCTAATTGCCCTGTAAAATGTGTTGTTAGGGATAAATGGGATTCATTATAGTATCAATTGTGAACAGATTTGCCAGAATTATTCCAACAGGAAATATAATTCGATCAGCTGAAATAAATTTCTTTTTTCTGTTGACTTTTTTGGAGAGTTTTATTCCCGAGAAAACTGAAATAATTTTAATATTTATTTTTATAGTTTATTTTATAAAAAATATTATTTTTCATTCAATTATTAATTAATTAGTTTATAATTGACTGAAAAATTTATTTTTAAACCTTAAACTGTTTTAACTATAATAATTATTGCTATTAAAAATAGTAAATAATAATATAAAGAACATATATTTCTGGTTTTCTATCGTTTATTTTTTAATTAAAAAATCTTAAGAATATATATATATATATATATATATATATATATATATAGTAAAGTTCCTTTTTACCGCCAAAAATGGGAATTTACGAAAATTTGGCGATTAATAAAAACTTAAAAATAAAATAAAGACGTCGGAAAGCCGACAAAATCGACCGAAAACCATGTAGGCCATTATTAATTGTCCTCTATCAACCGGAAAAAATTTGATTTTTCTCCATTTCCCATAGAAAGAAATAGAAATCAACCTTCAATTTTGTGAAACATCTTTTTTTTAAAAACTGGTGGTTAAAAGGAACTTTTCTGTAATTAAAAAATTAACAAATCTTTAAAATCTGAATGCTTCGGAGATGTCTCGATCCTGGATCATTGTTTTCATCAATCTTCATCACACCAATCTCACACATACCAGAATCATTTAACGAGCTCTGGTTGACAAGTGTCAAACCTGTACTGAGCCCTATTTTAAAATTCTTTTTAAAAAATGGCGACTGGTGTCGCGCTGCGCATCCAATCAATAATTTTAGTCCTCAAGAGGACTTTTTCTCGTTCTCTTTCTTTGGCATACATAAGGGAATTCTGTACTGAGGACAGCGAACATAAATTCTTGAAAATCCG
>MQRK01215992.1:28135-40555 GCA_001938485.1 Girardia tigrina
ACAACGGAATTAATCAAGTTTAAATGCTTTCGCCAGTCTTTTGGTGATATAAAACTGATAAATAGTTTTTCTTTGGAGATTGATTGAAAATTATCCGATTTAACGGATTCATTGTTCATTAATTCGGTTTTACCCAAAATCATTGAAATCCAACAAAATCGGAAACTATATATTTAAAAAACTGTGCGGTGATTCCGCTATTATTTAAACAAAAACAACCTTTTTCATTATATAAATTATATATACACGTACATTTATATATATTTATATATTTTTTCTTCATACTTAAAAATAGTGTTTTATTGGAAGTATTTACAATAGAAATTTAAATTTTGATTTTACTCAATTTTTATTAACTAAAATTTGTAATTAATTAATTTATTTAATTTATTTTTAAAGCATATTTCTTTAATTAATTTTGCTTAAGTTCGATCAAGATGTCAATTATTTCAACCAGCGACTGATAGGAACTTTTTATGTAACATTGAGAAAAATCAGATTTTTTTGGCAGTGAAGAGGAACTTTACTGTATATATATATATATGACCGTCAAAATCTATTTCTTAAATCCTTGATCCTAGGATTTTAATTTTTTCTTGATGAAACATGAACTCAGATTCATTTTTTTGGATATTTAATAAAAATTAGATTATTCTTTTTAAAATCTTAAAAATTCCAAAGACATCTGATAAATTATTTTTGTGAGAAAAATATTGAAATAATATTTCGAGGTATTTCATTAATAAATATATGAATTTAAAATTATATTTCAATAAATACATTTAGTCTAATGTACATTTTGGATTGAAGATCGATTCAAAACTGCACCTTATTTTGCAACATAAATCAATATATCGCTACTGGAGCATATGATTATAATATATATTTAATTAAGCACTTTTTAAAAGTTTATCGTTGAACATGTTTCAATCAGGATATTTGGCATGAATTAATGAACCATCAAGTAGCATTAGATGAAAGTTCTAAAGAAAAAAATGCGTTTTGCACAAGAACACAACAGTATTGTTTTAACCGTGTACCATTTGGACTTTCAACAGCACCAGGAACGTTTCAAAGAATAATGAATTCATTATCTGAAGATTTGCTATTCTCTGGAGTAGTAATTTACCTAGATGATGCCTTAATTTACTCAAAATCAATGATGGATCATATAAGACTATAAGAAGAAGTACTGAATAGACTGAAGAAAGCAGGTTTAAATGTCAATTCAGGGAAATGCAAGTTCGGAGTGGGGGAACTGGTATTTCTGGGGCATACAATTTACGAAGAAGGTATCTCAACAAATAAATTGAAATTGACAGAAATTCAAAATTTTCCGATTCCAAAGCGTATTCGAAATTTACGAGCATTTTTATGTCTGTGTAACTACTATCGACGGTTTATCAAGAATTACGCAGAATTAGCAGCACCTATGCACAGTGCATGTAGCGGAAAATGTAAAGAAATATTTAGGTCAGACGAGTGCGACAGAAGTTTTAACGAGTTGAAGTAAAGGCTATGTGGTGCACCAATATTGACATATGTGAACCCGAATAATAATTCCATCTTAGCTACAGAGATGCATTATTCGGATCGATAGGAGCAGTTCTAAGTCATATCAAAAGAGAAAGAAGTATTAATCGAGTATGCATCGAGGACTTTAACCACACATGAAAAAGGGTACTGTGTGACAAGAAAGGAATTATTAACTCTACAAGAGCTCTTGTTAAATTTTAAGCAAGTTACAATTTATATGGAAAGCGATTTAAAGCAAGAACTGATCATAAAGCACTGGTATGTATGAAGAGCACTTCCAAACCAATAACTCCTCAATTCCAGACATCGTTAGCAAACATGGTAGATTTGGACTTTGATTTGAAGTAAATATAAGGTGACGAACATGGAAATGCAGATGAATTATCACATCTGTGCACAATGTGAAACAGAACACGAAGAACCAAAATCAACAAAAGCAATGACGAAACATATCAATACAGTGGTGATTCAGTCTACAATTCAATGGATAAAAGACGAACAAGAAAAGTGCTCAAAGTTAAACCAGTTGAAACAAATACAGGATATGACAGAGGGTAAAAAGAATAAAATCACCAAGGAGTTATTGCAACTAAAGGACCAATTAGTGTATCAGAATAAGTTATGGGGTAGGCAAGAAGGAAAATGTTTGTTACCATTGGTTCCGAAGCAAATGCTAATGCTTTTGACAGATGTGTCAAAATTTAAAATTTTCGGAAATAAGCGAAGACAATTTATTCGTAGAAAACCAGGTTATCGTTAAACATCTAACTGTTTTTCACAAACAGCGAAACCAAGTGGATGTATTGGAAATGATTTAGCTATCATGGTGTTGGTACATTAGTCAAAGTGAATGGAATAATGAAAAAATAAAAATATCATTAAATACTTGTACGTGGTGCTTTTCCCCAAGGTATCGATTTAATTGGTTACAGTTTCTTTTTTCCGCCAGATAATGATCCAAAAAATTTAAGTTATGTCAAAGATATTTGAAGTCAAAAGTGTATGATGCAGTGGTAAGAATAATGAAGTTACCACCTCAATCACCCAATGTCAATGTCATTGAATTACTATAGGATGAGTTCGGTCGTCCAGTCAAAATGATAAGACCATTAAGTGAATTTCATTCGTGACAATGTTTACAAAACGTATGGAACTATCTTTAAACAGAAAAACTTCAAAAACTTGTTTAAAGAATGTAAAAAAAATATGTAAGGTCATCATTAAAGCAAAGTGGTTATTAAATCACATTTTAATGTTTTTTAAATCAAAACAAATGTTTTAAATATTTAACTAAATTTATTTTTAAAAATATTAATTTAATTTATACTTTTAAAAATTTATTGTAAAATTATACATAACATATCAAATTTTTTAATGAAATTCAATTTATGATCAATTTCAAAATAAAATCTAAAATTAAAATTAGAGACCCAATTGCAAATGAGCACGCAATATTCAAACACAAAACATCAAACATTATAAACATTCCTCACTAAGACCAAGACACTTATTTATGAAATGGTCCTTCTGTCCTGGAATTGTGCTATGCAAATACTCTTTTCTGAGTTGTCAAGTTTCCAAATAAAATTTTCAGATTTATTATTTTTTTATTTTTAAGGTTGTAAAATGTCTAACATCTCAAAAAAGCCTTAAAAGTGATCGAAAACTCTCAAATGCAAATCAGATACCGAGAAACTAATTATTTTATTACTTGAATTCATCTTTTAAAATATTAAATAATTAAATTTTAAGAAACAAAATTAAAATTTAGTAAAACTTTAAATATATAAAATTAAAATTAGAAAATTAACAAAAAATATTTATAATGTTATTAAGAATTTTTTGTAAGGTTATTTTAATTTAAAATTATGGAAACGAATTTTTATTTTTGTGTTATATTATATAAACATGAGAAGTTAATTAATTTAAATTAGTTATAAAAATGAAATTATTAAATATTTTTAAAGTAATTAAATAGGTCTAAATTTCAAAATTAAAATGGTTAAATTCAATAATAATAATAATAATAATAATAATAATATCAAAAAGATGTACCTTAGTTTATTGCTTGCGATGGAAATTACTTTGATGATTAAGTGACTTCTTGTTTTATTTTTATTTTTAAAAATCATTCAAAACTTTCTTATCAACCTAATATTTATTTATCTTTTGTTTTTATAAGTTGAAGAGTTAATGAGACTCATTTAAAATCTAATTTTATAATCTTGATTTATCTGATTTTTTTGTTTAAATTGATTGGAGTATGGTATGAAATGAATAATATTCATTCAGTAATTCTTCTTTCAATTAAATTAATTATATAAGAAGATTAAATTTCAATTAAAGTAAGAAAAACATTTTCATTAATTATCACTAACAGATAGATAAAACATAATCCCAACAAAACTTTTTGAGTTCTTTCATGTTGTTTTAATGAATTTTTGTAAAAAAAAACGTTTTTGTTTTAATCTGAATAAAAAGATAATAAAATAAAAATATGTTTTCATAAATTTGTTTTAAAAATGTAAATATTTTCTGACAACGATGAAAAAAATAATAATTATTAAAAATTTTATTGTTTTGTGTATATTGATTTGAAAAATTAAAAATTAATATTTGAGACAATAAATAAAATAAACTTCTCAAAGTAAAATTTTATTTATTAATTCTTATTTACATTTCCAAAATATTTAATGAGATGAAACAATTAATTTATGTAGTTCAAATTGTGTTTTTTTTAAAAATAAATAATTATAATTAAGAAATTTTAAAAATAATGAAAATATTTTACAACTAGAAAAGACACGTCTTTGAAAGTTTCTGTTTTAATTTTTAAATTTTAATTATAATAATTTATTATTTATTGTTTCGAATTCTGTGTTTATTTAACAGTCACTCATTTAAGTCGGCTCCCCGTGTCTTTCGACAAAGGCGCTGCACAGACAGTACCGATTTGATGTGGGCTATGCAGACTAACCTCAACATTACGCGGATTTACTACCTGTTCCTACACCATTTCGTATTTTATCATAATATATATATATATATATATATATATATATATGTATGATGAGAGTAAAATTTGAGCTTGACCGACAAATCACGATTCAGATGAAAACAAATTTTATACTAAATTGATTTTTAACAATATAATTAGTAAATAAATGATAGAAATCATCATTTATCAATTGAATTAATATGTTATTTGTACCGTTTAATCCACTCTTTGGGAGAACGCACAGATAATTCAAATTGGGTTGTCAGTGGCCGTCATGCAAATATTTTGCTAAAGTTTTTTCTAGAAAGGTTGCTGCACTCGCCAACTAATTCCTCAATTTAACGCTCCGACTCAAAGCATGAGCCAATAACAGTTCATATGCTTCAAATGCAGTTGCAACGACTCTGTACTTACATCAGTGACAAACCAATCGTTAAATAATGTAAATTGTACTTGCAACACTTGTCAAAAAAATAATCCTTTTTTATCTTTTCCCAAGCAACTTTCGTCAACTATAACATCGATTATCAATTCTACATAACATATGATCTTATTTATTTTATCAATTTATCTTTCAACTGACGCGGAATTGCCGTTAAAAAAGTTAATACGTTGATATTCCTGATTTATATACTGAATTTATTATGTGCTTTTTGTCGTAGAACATTAATTAATCCGTATCTTTACGTTCTAACTTTCTGATGTATGATACCGAATCGTTTAATTTTTATAAGTGTTTCATATATCATTGTATTTTTGATAAATTGTAAATGTAAAAAGAAATTATCACAAAAAATTAATTAATAAAATTAAAAAATTAAAAAAAAATCTATATAGTAAAGAAACAGTCTTAAAACACTATAAATGTAAAAAATTGTGACATGATTCTTTTCGTGTAAAGTGGTGAAATTTGGAAACTGGGATTTTGCGTACGTGATTTGACGGTGTAAATTTTGATAAAAGCCTATGAGTTATGTTAATAAAAGCCAGTGTAAAACTTGATAATAAAAGCGCGATGAAAATTGTTAATAAAGAATTTATTCTATTATTGTCTGAAATAATTTCAAACTACCTAAATGACATTGTAATTTTGCCGAAAGATGTTTATTGGTATGCGTCTACAGGGCGCTCTATCTGAAATTCTGAGTGAGTGTCAAATATCTGAGTATTTATCTGACACTATCATGAATAAATTCGATAAGGAAATCTAGCGAGCTTTATTGATGAAAATGAAGTACGACTTTAATATCAATGACAATTTGCTCTCTTATCGAATTCGTGACAATGTTTGGACATTATTGTTTCCCAATTTCAAATTGATCGATGGTAACTTGAAAGGTAATCGCTGATAAGGTTAAAATCGCTTTTGTAGCCAATCGATCAAGTAAAATCAGATGTCTGGTTGAGGAAAAGGAAGATTTGATGCGTCAGGTGAACAAGTGCGCACCCCCTCTCGCAACCAATAAGTATTTCTAAAAATATTCTTACGAAATTCCTTGTAGGAACATCCACATCGGCATTATTAAAATTCGGTGTTGATTTAACAATTTAACGACCTTCACGGTTTATGGTCGATTTCATCGACTTATCGACGTCTATCGGCAAAGGCTCTACATTGACAGAACCGTCTTTATACTGGCTATCCGATTTGAACACGTCTTTGCTTGAATTCGCTAGTGTTCCTCCGTAATTTTACATTTTGATCATAGCGTGACAGATAAACAAACAAAGACACATTTTAGTTAAATATTATTTTACTATTAAAGTATATTATGTAATAAACCAATTTTAAATATTATATATTCTTTGTAAAATATCTTAGCATTTTTTCTGCAATCTTCAGACATTCTTTTTATACCTTAAATGTTACAATGATGGTTGTATAATCATTCAATGTTTAAAGATTCCAAACATAATTGAAAATAAACTTGTTCGAGTTGTTTATACAAAACGTTCATACAAAATTGTTTAATCAATTTTGATTTGATTTGCAAGATTTTACATTTTGAATTTGAAATAGAACTGTTAAAATGTTTTGAAATTATGTCTTTTTTCTTTACAATTGGAAGACAAACTTTTTTATACTTTCTTTTGATCTGATTGAAAACAAGTTAATGAGTTCAGTTAGAGATTAAAATCTAATGAAAATTGAAAAATGTATTTGATTAAAAAATGTTCTTTTGTTCAAAATCTGTTAAGGTATTAATGATTAATAGAGGCATTGGACCAATTGATTACAATCACCGAATGAAGACATCTTACATTTAGATATATACGGTGAAAGACCGCAAATAGATAACAGATAAAGTGAAAGTTAAAAGAACATTTTATGTTTTTTCTCAGTTTTAGAAGAAGAGTAGACTCAGCAAAACAACTGTTGAATTTTGGAACTTTAGGTCACAACTGGTCTTTCGTACGTGGTAAACTAAAATATGCCGGTTCTTTTCAAAATCAAAACACTTCCTTTATAACAGTACGGAACAATCATAGCTAATTTTGTATCTGATTTAAAAGTTTTACAATGAACACAGTTTGTTGTTCAATATATCCTTTGCGCTAATGCTGCTAGGACAAATATACCTGCAGTAAGGAAAGCAAAATGTTGCCTAAAAATTATGATATTGTAAGAATATTATTTATAAGATAATATTGTTCTTTTTGATTGAGGTTATTCGAAATTTCAAATAATTCGATAATTAAATAATTGAAGTACTAAGTTGAAAATTTAAGTAATATTTTTTAAGTAATTTAATATATATATATAGAAAATAAATAAAATGTTTCTGAAAATTTGTGAAGCATAAAACTATTAAACGTGTATGTGAGGAATATTTTGAATTGTTTGAATGTGTAAATGTATTGATGCTGTATGTTGATTTAAGTATGTTGAATTTAGAATGGTGATTCTCCCACCCAGATGGAAATTGGTATTTTTTTATTAAGTTTAAAGTGATTGACTATTCGAACATAATTAAAATAATCATTTGATAAGTCTTTTAATTCATCTTTAATTTCAGAATTAAAATTAAGTTTAATAATTTTTAGTAAAATTTAAATTAAATGCATTTTTAATAATTTTATGTCATTTTTATTATTTTGGGATTTATTGAAAAATGGTAAAAATTAATATTTTTAATTAATAATTTTTAGAGGATAAATATTTTAAAAAATAACTTAGAAAAATTGTTCGAATAATCATGATTAAAAATAGAAATAAGGAAACCAATTAGAACGATGGCAAACGATGAAAGACTTTCTGAGAGTCATAATGACTCTAAATGTGATTGTAATAAAAATTCAAAGGAGACTTGTCTAAATGTTCTTAATAGTGTAATTTTTAAATTATAAAATATTAATAAAAAATCAAGTTATATAAATTTTTTATTACTAATAAAATCAAAATAGAAATATTTGAGATTGAGTTATTTTTAAATAACAGCAACAAGTTATCGATTTTCATTACAAGTGCCAGTTCTGTGAATCTCCATTGATAAGACACTTCATTCCGTCAATTAGCGTTCAGGATGAAAAAAATGAAACATTAAACAGTTCTAAAAAATATATTATTAAAAGAATGTTTAATTATTATGGAAGAAAATTTACTTTATTTAATTTTATTTGTAACAGAATTTTGAAATAATTTATACTCAAGTTATATTTTTAATGGAGCATAAATGATTTCAAAATTCTGTGCAAGCATTTCATAATTTATGTGAAGCTTTATAAATAATATCTCGCGGTCCTAAAATCAATGTTCAAACGGAATTTTCAACCAATTTGTAAAGAGTTCTAGATTAATGAATAACATAGTAGATTATACAATCGTTCATTCCACATTTATAAAAGATAGCCAAAAATTAGTAATCTGAAGATGACGATAAAACCGTTGAAATATGTTATTATAAAATGTATTTTGAAATGGCGTTTTTTTCAGTTTTTTTAATTTAAATTTATTCACAGTTATTAATAAAGTTTTTTATTTGACATGAAGTCAATAAATTGAGGGGATGGAATAAATTTGATAAGTTTTATTTCAGAGATTGATTATTTGTCGTCAATTGTAATTATTGTCAAGTATCTCCTTAACCCTTTGTATGGTTCGGAATGATTGAGCGAATAATTCCTTTTATCAAATGCGAATTAAGTAAAAAGAATGGAATTGATCACAGTAAAATTTTTCACTTAATTTTTAAGATGAAAAATTAACCATTTTATTCAATAGATATTTTTACATATATTTATTGTAATTTATTAGTTTGTCGTTTTTATTATTATTATTTTCATTATTTTTTTATTAATATTATTTTATTATTATTAATGTTATCTAATAGTTTTAACCATTTTATAAAGATTATTATAATGTATTGTTTGTCAACAAATAACTTGTTCCTATGGTCTAAATGCTTGCATAAAAATGTATTACTACAAAATCTTTATATTTTCAAAGTCAATTATAATAATTGTTTGGTTTATTATTTAATTTAAAATAAATATTATAATTCAGTATTCGAAAATCACAAAAATAGTTGTTTTCTGAAAAATGAAAAAGCAGCAGAAGATTGTTCGACGAAGCGTAAAGTAGCATCAGAACTTGGTATACAGTTTTTGAACTCAAATAGCAGTATAAATAAAAACCAACCCTACCATATCAATGTACAGATGGTTTTAGTCAGTTATGAATGTTGGTAGGTAGTTTATTTTTTCCTTAAATTTATGTTTATTTTTTTGTATATTTGTATCGTAAAAGTTTTAAGTAGGGAACTTCTAAGTGATGGTGCAAAGTTTTAATAACTGTAAGGGTTTCAAAATGTATTTTATACATTTTGATTAAATTTATAATAGATTAAGCAGTGTAATAAGATCGCATATATTGTACTAGAAAAGGTTTTAAGATCATTTTAAAATGAAAAACCAATGTATTCGAAAATAACAAATGTTTAATATTACGGTAAAAGTGTGCAATGGTGGTAACAATTAATAAAAATATTAATATAAATATAACCTGAAAGCATTTAGTATTTTGTCAAGTAACCACAATTTTTTATTACATTTTCAGCTATTATTTATTGAACTAATTTTGAACAATACGACAAAAATTCACGTTTGTTCTAAGCAATTATAAATATGTAAAATATTTTAAAATATATTAAGAATTATTGAAAATTCTTGAAAATCTTACTGAAGTTATCATAAAGTTGTGAGTCTCGATGAAGAATCTTTAACCCCATTTAACAAGGCTTTTTATGTTCTCTTTAGAAGCATTTCAGATTGGTTTATATTACTTTTTATCCAAAAAAAATAATATTTATCAAAAAATTCTAATTACAAATGTCTACAACAGAATTTTAACAATATGACATGGAATAAAAATTAGTACATTAAAAGATATTATTTTTCAACATTAATTGACAAAAACTAAACCAAAAATATGTTTTTAATAAAAAATAAAATATTTCTTTCTTAAAACTTTTATTCTCTGTTTTATATGTAAAATTTCCATGGCAAGTAAATAAATCTTAGTGAAATTTAGGAACAATTAATTATGTACTACCCAAATGGAAATGAAACAAACCTTATCCGTTTTATAAATTTTTATTGTTTTTGTAATAACCTCACAGTAACACTCATAATTATCAACCAAGATAATTTTATTTTTTTATCTCATGTAAATGTATTTGGTTTTTGGTATGAGTCTGACGACCTTTTGTTTTTATGTAATTGATATTTTTCTTCTTCTTTTGTGATAAAAAAACATTCAGTTTAATCAAACACAATACATTCAAATATTAAACGCCTTTCTGTTATATAATAGAGTTCGGTCATTTAATGATGAAATTTGTAGATTATTTTATTTTATTTTTTTGTATTTTTATTATTTTATTTTTGATTCTGGTGGAAGAAGAAAAAGAAAATATAAAGAAGTAAAGATAAAGAAAAGAAGATGATTACGATAATTTAATTAAAGAAGGTCAAGAAAGAAGAAGAAGATAAAGAATATAATTATATAAGAATACAATTATATCGTCATAGAATCATTATTTTATAATTATGATTTCCATTTGAATATTTAAATTCAAATCGAAATAAATTTAGAATTAATAATTTAATATTTGAAATAACCGAACGACGATAATCAGAAAGAATAATTTCGCCATTCGCTGACTAACCAGCCAACTCCTTAATTATCCGCGATTTGACAATTTCTGACTATTTCATTGCCTTTCATTTTTGACTAATTCCTGTGATATTTTTATTTTTTTTTATTCGTGACAATCACTTAACGTTAGACTAACGTTTTGACTAACCAATACCAAAAGTACTAATATCAAAAGAATCACCAATATTGTGAAAGATATCAAAAATTTGAATCATACACTTGTTTCGAATATCAGACTGTGAGTTAATTGTTGTACTAATTAAAGAGTTGCTGAAACAAAATATTTTTTTATTTATTTGTTAATTGTCTTTTTCGACAATCTAAACAGGTTCATACAGCAAATACATAGTTCGATTAACCTGTTTAGCTTTTTTTATACAATAAAAATAAAGTATTCGTTTACGGGTAGATTGGGAAACGAATCCTTTATTTTCTTCACAGTTTTTATCATTATTATCATAAATTTATTTTTCTTTGTTATCTATGAGGGGTGAATTTAAATTTGCATTTAACCAAAATAATGTATAATTTTTTTAATTTGAAAGTTTAAAAACACAAATTTATACAAAAGTTTAAAATTAAAATAAAGAAAATCATTAAATCTAAATACAGGGGTGGCCATACGTTGCTTTACCCAGTTTTAATAATAATTTTATTTATTTTTTAATTTTATTTTTCTTTATTTTCATCGGTATTCATATTGCTAGGGCGCCTACTTCTTTTCTTGTCGGTTACAGAGCCGGTCTCGTAAAACTTATTAAAACAAATTATTAAAACAAAATTATTTTTTTAGTATTTATGTAGTTTTTAAGCACTTTTAAGGTATTATTTATATGAAATAATTAGCAAGATATTGTAAAAATATTTTGTGTTAATCTACTTTAAATAAAATAATTTCATCAAAATATTGGTGGCACCCAAAAACCGCGAAAAGAAACTGCGAAGACAAAAATATTTATGGTATAAGATTTAAAAATTTCATTCCAGCTGTTTATATTTTAACACTTAATCGTCCAGAGATAATATTTAGAGCACTAATAAAAAAATGGAGCGGACATTTCTTTCATCTAACCTAGTTTACTTGGTGAAAGATTTAACAGAAATTTATAAATTGGATGCGGAATATGCACTTCAAATTCTACAAATTCCGAAATTAGGTTATGCACCTATCAGTTATATTGTCGCAGCGTTTGAAAAATTATTTTCCAGTTCATTCATTGTATTAAAAGAAGATGTTATTCAAAAACTATTGGATATAATTGAAAGAGACGATAGAAATAATCACCGTTACAGACCGCATTTTGAACACATAATTTGGAACTGTGGCGATGCTATAAGAAAAGGAATCCCTAAAATGAACAATTCAGTTAAAGGATGGCTTCGAAAATTCAGCCAATTACTAGGATCGAGTCATTCAATAAATATAAGTGTTAATATAATTTTGTCTGTTTTTATTTATTTTTGATTATATGCTATATTCTGATGATTAATAGGTTTTGGCGTTCACGTTTTTTCATTCGCAGTTTTGACGTGTAACCTAAAAAATACCTTTTTTCTTGATTTTTAAAAGTTGGTTCTTAATTCGTTGTAGTGTTTTATTAATAAACTAGTATAAGACCCGTCATATATGATGTGTGAGCCTAATTTTTGTCTTTGAAAGTTTCTGTTTTAATTTTTAAATCATCAGTACTATAATTGCTTATTTATTGTTTACATATATATATATATA
>MQRK01215992.1:40949-54558 GCA_001938485.1 Girardia tigrina
ATATATATATATATATATATATATATATATATGTAGAAGAAAAATATTTATACAATTCTAAAAGAAAATATCTTCAATCAACACGAAAAATAAATAACTAATCATCCGTATGTTCATTAGTACTGCCTGTGTAGCCCATATAAATTTAAATGACTAAAAATAAATAAAAGAATAAATAATAGAATAACATTTTTTCCCAGAAAAATACATTTTTATCATTAACAGGAAATCCCAGAAAACAAATGTGAATATACGGAAGTCATAGATATAAAATTGTTGTTGGGGAACAATTATTTTGAATTCAGTTGTTTTACAAAAAGATTATGTTTCAATAAACATATGTAAAGTAAACATCCTGCTGGATAAATGTTCCATATTTTGATTAGGGAATTTTCTTTTTATCATGCAAGTATTTTTTCTATTTAAAAAGCAGAAGATCCTTAGATATGAGAGAAAAAAATATATTTATGTGGTGCGCCCAATAAGTCGGGAAATTAATATAGAAAGACTTAAGAATCAAGACAACACTTTATATTTAGAACAAGCATTTCCTTGTGCACTGACACAATTTACCTGCAAATATCGAGGTTTTTGAAGGCGTTTTTGAAGAATTCTACAGGCTTTTCTCCCAGAAAATTCTCCACGGCGGTCTCAAATCATCTTTGTTTGCAAAAAATTGGATCTGTAGATGCTTTTTAAGATAGTTAATAAAAAAATTGGGACTATATGGTGGATAAAGAAGCAAAGTGAGCCCGCACCGCTCAATTTTGCCATAGAAACGCTGCTGGTGTGGATTGGAGCATTATCGTGTAGAAAATATATATCACACACTCCGCTTTTGAGTCGCGCCTTCCTTGCTTGCAGCACAATGTTAGAGTAGTAAGAATTATTGATCTTCGCGCCGGATTCATAAAATTCAGTCAGAATAACATCAGCATGAGAACCTTTAGGTGGCAAGTTGAGGACCCTATTTTCAGTGCGCTGCTTTCTTTTTGCAATTTCTATTTTTGTGACTCTCTTTTCGATTTGGGGACAATGGTGCTTCATTCGCGGTGATTCCAAGTAGCATTCCAAACGTCGTTGTCGCATTTCCACTGTTAAAAAGCTTGGTAAAAAGGGTACATAGTTTTCGAGTACCACTTTCAGAGAGGAGAGTATGCACAGTGCTTTTGCTCACTTTTTCTGGCTGGATAAAACTGACTACTATCTCCACTTCTCCGTAAAATTGGCCGAAGAATTACCAATTTTTTGAAACTAAATTAAACGATGTAAATCTTTGGTGAAATTATCGTTTTTAAATAAATTTTTTTTTGAATTCGTGAATGCGGAGAATATTTTTTTGAAATTAGTCTTTTATTTGTTATTTTTTAATAAAATAAAAATAAATATAAAATGAGTTATGCTGTGAATAGTTTGAATAACACCTGCATATTATGGTAACTAAATAAATAGAAATAATTTGAATCTAATAAAGATTTATTTAGTGGCTTTGCAAGTTTATTAAAATTTCAAATGGATCAGAAACTTAGAAATTCAACAAAATTAGCAAAAGGACAGTCTTGTCTCAAAAGAATTTTGGGATTTTAGAACACAAATATAGACATTGCAGCAGTTGATGAGAGAGCCTTGCAACCAACGTCCCCTCTAAAGTTTTTTTAAAGTTGCCGCGCAACAATTTTTGAACGTGGCACAGTAAGCTTTTATGTGACATCTTTGACAAAATGGTGACACATTTCATTCCAATTAGTAAAATTATATATATATATATATATATATATATATATGGATTTTAATAAATTAATTTGTGAGATTTAATTATTGGCTGTTTATTGATTGCTTCAGAAAACACAGGCAGCTGCGTGTTTTTCTTAACAAAATTAAATTTAACGTTTGAAATCAACAATGACAAAACAATATTGATTTCAGTCGCAGATTTGGGTTTATTGTCAGCAATAAACAATACGATTCCAAATATAGTCAAATGCAACTGCATTGTATAACAGTATACAGGCTGTATACTACAGCTGTATGATACAACATAGTAAATGTGATTTGAATGTGTAATAAAACTTAATTATTATGAGACTTTTTGATATAAATTAGCTTATTTTTGTTACATGCCTCTTGAGTTTCCCACACTAACATAAATCTTTTCTATATAAGCTGAATAAACATTTTTCAGAAAAGACATTTTTTATTCAAAAGCATTAGACATGACATTTATATAGATATACAAAGAATTATCGTACCAATGGCATACTATAATATCTTTTAATTGTGATAAACCACCTTTATTTCCGATAAACCTGCAACAACTGTCATAATTATTACTTCTATAACGTATTGTGTTGAATAATGTTAAATAACTGTGCTCTAGTAAGTTTATGAATATATATCTCACATAGTGATTACACGACGCTGCTCACGCATTTAAGAAATCTGCGTACGAAAAAAAATAGAGGGAACGTTGCTTGCCAGTTAATTTTGAAGACATACTGCACGTACATTCGGAGTATTGTGAGATGGATGAAGTGGTTTCTGTTGTGAGTGATTGTTCGATAGAGTAAACCGAGAAACAGAAAGCAATAATAGAACGAGAATCAGTCCTCATTAGCACCATATATGTTGATTGCACAATTGTTGTCAGACAGGAGAGATGGCAGTCTGAGCACCATAACCCAGAGGTGAAAATATATAGGATTCCACCGACACTAATATATACACTATAAAGAGTATTAATTTGAATACCATTGAAAGTGATGGCAGCTCCATATTTGTGAGACAAACCCCCATCTTAAAACACGGATTAGTAAACACCTATCGTAGAGTAGTTTGAGTGAGTTTGTAGAACACTGCAATTGTTTCAAAGATAAAAATTCATCAATTTCAAAAGATAAGTTTCCGATTTATTTAGACGAATTTCTGCTAAAATTTATAAGAGATTGAATTGTGAATAACAGCAAAACTGGAAAGATAAAGCTACCTCACTATATATATTTTAAATTAATTTATAAAAATTAATAAAAGTAATTAAAATAATCATCAAAAATGTAATTTTGAATAGAATTAATCATTAAAATCTTTCGTTATGTTTTCATACTTTTGAGCATTGTATTTGAATCCTCGATCAAAATAATTAAAAGCTGATGGTGATCCATGAGGATTGAAACGTACAACATAAATATTTATTCAAACAATAAATAATTTTAATTCTTTGAAATAAAACCTTTATTTTTATTTATTTATACAGAGGGAAAGTGTCAATCATTTTTTGGTACTACTTCCAAATTGTTGAGCATTTATGTTCAATTTTGGTTTTACTCGATTAATTTAGATACTTTGTAAAGAAAAACAATTATAAATATTAAATAAATTATATTATGTAAAATATATTTATAAATTTATTCAAAAAAATATAATTATGATCAAACATTATATTGCAAGATGTTAATATTAAAAAATTTTATTTATTTTATTTTCAAATCACAAAACATTATATTTTTATATACGTATAACATTTTCAAAATTATATAAATTTTTGATGGATTTTAGTCGTATGAAATTTATTTATATTTTTGGATTATACCGATTTTAGAATATAATTTATTTATTTTGCACAGAATAAAAATATTACTAAAAAATTATTTTTTATGTTATCCTAGGATTAATTTTCCAACATTTTATTTACATTTATTTTGTAATTAGTTAATTATGTTTATTGAACTGTATTGAACTAAAATACGTACAAAATATTAATATATTAATACAATATATAATATTATATTCATATATTAGTTTTTTAAGTTTTTATATTACTTAAATGTGACTGAAGCCTAACGGAAAAAATATAAGTTATTAAAGCAAATAGAAAATACTCTTAAAGTGCTTTAAAAAAGTTCCTTGTATCTTTATAATAATACGCGTGTACCCATTAAATACCCGGAATGAAGGTCTAATAATTTAAATATTTAATTGATTTTTTGTGCTAATTACTTTTGTATTTTATGTAATTGAAATACAATTTTTTTATTGTGAGATTTGCATATGGTCTTATTTTTGAGAGCATTGTGAGAGGTGGTTGCAACATCAATATCCGAATTCATTTTTTTAACACCAAATTTTATTTATAAATAAATATTTAATATTTAAATGTTTTCTTATCATTTTTAATTTTAAGATATTTAATAGATACATTAAAAAGATATTTTTTTATTTTTAAATAGATATTTAATTTTTCATGATTTTCTTTTATTATATCATTTTTAATTTTTTTTCAAAATATTTAAAAAACACATTAAAACATATTTTATTTTTAAATACGTATTTGATTTTTTAATAGTTGTTTTATTATATCATTTTTAATTTTAAAACATTGAATAAGCATATTAACATTAAAATATTTTACCTTTTAAAAAAATAATAAATTATTCTGGCGAGATAAAAATTTAAATTAACCCCTCATATGCATAAAGTTGTATAAATATGTATTATCCCGTAAAAATTGTCTTAAGACATCGATGAATGAAATTATTTACGAGTTAAGGAATGAATACCATGATGAAAGCCTATATAAAACTACATTTTATGACTAGAGTGCTCAATTCAGGCATGTTAGCCAAAGTGGTTTTGATAAGAAAAGCATCGGAAGACCTTTGGAAATTGTTAAAACATTAAAAACAAATTGGATAATATTATTAAATTTCTCAGACGCATCACAACAAAAGCGCTTTGATTCAGTCTGAATGTGAATAAATGAGGTTTAGATTGCTAAATAGAGTCATAGTTAGTTTCATGCTTCCTAACAGGTGAATTTTGTAAAAAGTGACTTAGTATTTGCCAGATAAATCTCATGATATTAGAGCAAATGGAGATATTTTCGTTCAGAACATCATGATAGTTATAATTAGTGGAAATTCTCAAATGAGACAAGCATAAAGAAGCTACGAGCATCCACTTGCTACCCTATATCGCTCATTCTAACGACTTATTTGAATTTCCGAGGCGTTGTTTCAATAGATTTTGCTGGCAAGGACGTGAAATTAACACTTGTTACTATATCGAGCAAGTCTAGAAAGTCAAGAAGTCCAGACCATGATTTCACAAATGCAATCTAGGGATAATGACCAAATACATAGAAGTACATTGTCTAAAATCGAAATCAAGAAAGTAGGTTTCCACATCTTATCACACCATATTCATTGGACCTAGCTACGAGTGCTATTTATGTTCCTCTATTTAAATAAAAACTTACCTAGTACAAATTTCACCTCAAAAGCAAAATTAAAAGAAGTGGTGTTAGAATTTGTGGAGAATTAACCCGTCCTATTCAACAATAATGCCTTTTTAAAGCTAGTAAAACCCTGGGAAAGCGTGAACAGAAAAGTGTGAAAAGTAAATACCAGTAAATACCCACCAATGTCAGTTAAAATATGTTTCATATGTCATGTTCTTTTCTACTTCATTCCGGATATTTAGTATACGCACAAGGTATATACAGTATTAGATTTCTTGTGTTTCAGTTTGATATAAATCTTCGCTTGTCCCCACGCAAACTATATTAAAATATCGAGGCATTCTTTGAAACGTATACCGTATGTGTTTGGTAGAAATAAATAAAATAAAAAAATGCTAAATCTCTCACTGAAATTGTCAACCAGGATAATAAATGGTAGAAATGAAGAATGTTTAATCATTTTCTGTATTCATAAATCCATTATTTTAAAATAATAATAATTTTTCAAACAACACTCAAAACAAGTTCCATTAAAAATTGTGGCAAATTTTGTTTTATCTATATTCATAAAAAAATAATTGTTGCACCCGACAATTTGAAGGTTTTGTTACAATGTGGGTTTCATATGGGGTTTCATATTATATGATATTATTAAAATCATTTAATAATATATACATTTACTTATGTGAGCTATAGAAATTTAATAATTATGTAAAGAAAATTCATTAGGGGATACTTTATTAGTTCAGTAATAATTTAGATTTATGATTAAATATATAATAGTATTTCTTTATAAAAAAGAAGAAAATTAAATCAAAGGAAAGACACCTTTTATATTATTTATGATTTTTAAAACAGAACAATAATTTTAAAAAATATTTAAATATATGTTAAAAGGATTTGCATGGTGCAATTGTATAATGTCATGAATAAGTTAATAAATAAAAAGTAAAACTATTAAAATGTTAAATATTTCTATATGACACTGACTAATTCATCAAATTTAAATATGTTTGTAAGGATGAGTGAATTATTATTATTATGGTTGTTAATTATTATTGAAATTATTATTATAAACATATTATTATCATTATTAGATGTATGTGGAAAGTATGCGTGATTATGAAGTATGAAATTGAGTAACGGGATTGAGAGTTTGATGATATAATGTATGTATGTAATAGTGTGCGGTGTCAATCATGGGGTGCTAACCCAGCAGATCTCCCTAATCCAGTTATGCAACCGGAGCGAGGTGTGCTTGTATATAAGATAGAATGATTAGTTTATTATTGTATTATTATATATCTTAGCAAATAATCTTGTCTTTTAACAATGTTTAAATGTTATATAGACCAAAAGATGCCCCAATAATTATTTTGAAGTAAACATGTTAAATATGATACTAATGCGACTTATATTTATTGCATGTTTAATCACTTTAAGTTTATTTTTAGTCAACAATCTGGTTTAATTCATTTAGCAATTAAGACAGTTTTTTATCATTGTTCTTTGTTACTGGAAATTATTTTTGTTCTGGAAGATTAATGAATGATAGTTACCTTTTAATGGTTCTAAGCAAACTTTGATGATAACCACCTTTTCCTAGTTAGGCTAGGCTGTACTTTTCCGAATATCTTATTTCACAGAATTTAGAATATAGATTGCAAACAATCGCCAATAGTACATTAAATCTTGTGAAAACTGTAATGTGGATTATCCATAACCGTTTTATTCATAGAAGCAATGAAATATGTACGTTACTGTAGTATCATCAATCAGTTATATTCTTAACTAGGCGACTGTGAGGGATAATTTGGAATGTTGTAAGTTTGTTGTTTGTATGCTGTTTAGATTTGTGACTCTCCTACTCTGATGGGATTGATATGTTATTGATTAATTATTTGAATCTAATGAAATTAATTTAATGATATTAAATTAAAGTACTAATTAATTAAAGTTTGATAATTATGAATTTTAATAATATTTTCAGTAAATGATTTTAACTTATTAAATGTAAAATATTTTAAAAATTAATGTTTATTTAAAAAAAATATGTAATGACTTTTATCCAATAAAAATTATGAGAAATTAAAATTTATTATTAATCTTTCTCATTCGTTGTTTTTTAGATTTGAATATATTAATCAAAGAAAGATGACCATTGAAAATTGTTGTGAAGAATCTGTTTGTGTTGTAAATAAATGTTTGCATTCAAATTGGGATGTTGTTAATAGCGACAATGAGAAAATAAACTCACAGCAGTGAGTGACGCACAGTGCATTTTCTATTTTAAGAGCAGCTTTTTTACAAATAAAGTATGAAACTTAAAGAGTCACTTATATGTTTCTTCCTGACGTTTTAGCTTAAACCATATTTCATTCATACCCATAAATACTTCTATATGCAGCAATATTTGGATCCATTTGATCGACAACTCCCATAAAATTATTGAATTTTTTAACTGCATATGGTTGTGTACTAACTTATAAAAACAACAAATATATTTGTTAATTTGTAGATCACTCATATCTATTATTACTGTTTTAATGCACTGTAAAGTAACTGGGTTGGTAATGACCCCGTGGGCATAAATAAGTTAAAACAAAATGAATTGTTTTAAAATAATCTAAATATGTAACTGAAATAATAATGTACTTTAATTTTGAGGTATAAACTACGGTCTTGAATGACTAAATGACTCAAAATGAATTCTCGATTGCCTAAGCTTTAATAGAAATTTGATGCATTTGACCTGTAGATAACTTAGAGGGACCTTGGTTAACATTGACGGACATACATCAGCAACAGCGATCCATTATTTTATTATACAGATAACTGTCTAGCAATAAAATTCGGGTGGAAATCATCTTCATTGAGTAAAATTATATATATATATATATATATATATATATATATATATATTCGTTTTTTTAGTTTCCCAAGAGATAAGTGGCTATCTATGGTATATTGTATATTTATATTTATATTGACCAAAAGAGAAAAAAATAGAGAACTATTATTAAAATATTTTTCTTCATTTTAATTTAAATTTACCCCTAGAAACAGAATATTAGAGTGACAAATATGCTGCAAATAAACAACAAATTTTAAATTTTAACAAATTTCCAAAAAAAATCTGTTTTAAATTTCAGTTTCCTGTTTGAAAGATTTGATAATGTTTATAATGAAAACATTTTCATTTTCAATGTTAAAACTGTTTCTATTAATTTTATTTTGTCAATAGGAATTTAATATTGGAGAAACTAAGAGAATTTTTGGGAGTTATTTGGTGAGAGGAAGGAAATAAAATGTTAAATTTAAATTAAATTTTGAAAATGGATTTTTTTTGCTTTCTTTGAAAAAGTTTCCCTTATTTATTTTCTTTAATATGACAAAAGAAATTTCTATTTTCATTAATTTTTAATAGAAGATAAATGATGTCATAAAATGGCAGAAAAAATTAAATTTTCAGTTTTTTTAAAAATTGACAAAATATTGAAACTGTTTATTAAAAAATTATTTTAAATAATTATTTATTAAATAATTAAGTATTGTACAAGGACATGGAATAAACACAACACGGGAGAATGGAACCTTATTTCAAATGTGGTGGTTGTTACTAACGTGACGACCGTAGCAGATGCACCAGTTTAAGGGTAGAGGGGATGCGAAATATATACTGCAATAAGTGACTCTAGCTCGAAGTATCCGCACGCTATATAAAAATAACTTTATTTGTTTCAAACGAAATTTTGTTTTTTTAAAGAAAGTTATTTTCATATAATAGATCAACAAGCTCAATTTTTTGAAATATATTTTATGAAACTTTAGTAGAATTACATTCTTTATTTTTATCGCATATATATTGATTTAAGTTAACCTTCAATGGTCAGAAAATCCGAAGAAGACAAAAAGGAATGAAATGTAAAAAAAGAAAAATTAAGTGAAATGGGAGTCTGGATGAAAAAGTTGAGATTAAGAAAAAGAATAATCAGTATCGCAATCTATATAAGACATAATAAACATGATTTTATGTCTTAAGTTAAAATTATTTTAGAAAATTTGAAATTCACTCTTTAGGCGAAAATCTAAAAAGTATGAATATTTTAAGGACCGTCTGAATTTGAATACATTGATTTTATCATTCGTTGTATGAAGGAAATTCACTACAAACGTTCATAATTCAAGAAGGATGGGACATTGAATGAACTGTACCGGCCTAATTATTAAGAGAAAATTGGAAGTTTATTCGGGGAGAACAAATGTATGAGACAGTGTTTACGAATTAAGTTTTGCGAACCTATTTTATATTTGCTGTAATGTAGAAGGTCACTCACAGTTTCAAAATGTATTTCAAGAATTCTTATTTATCGAATATCTGAAAAAGAATACTTTGTGTATAGCTTGGTCGATTGTAAAATAAATTGTAAATTGCGAAGATTTTCGATGTTTAAAATCCAAAAAGACAAAATTAAGCTATTAAAGTATATTAATTTGAACTTGATAAAAGAGTTTTTTCAAATTGAAAGTGAAAGTATACAATACTGTAAGAGAGTGTTGTTGTTATTTTTTAATTTTTGAAAATAGAAATTTTTGGTGTTTTTTAAAATTTTGAATTATAATCGAAATTAAAAAAGAATATTGAAAAATAAAATTAAAAAAGAAAATAAAAAAATGAAAATTTGTTTAAATAACAAATTTAACCTTTTGTATTTTTGAATAAATTTTGAAAGTCTTTATTTCCTTTTGATTTAGAATTGAAGTGGTGGCAGCGCTAGCAGCTTCAGTCACGAACCGACAGATTCCCGACATGTTCCAGATCGGTAAAGAAATTTATTTCTCGTTGCAGAAGATATTTTGAAGCAGCGGAAATTAGTCAAAAGAAATAGCAAACATGTATTGACACCATGATACATGAAGATCTCTTGGAAGCATATGAGAACACAGCTGGTAAAGCTGATAATTTTGAGGATCGGCTAAAACTAGCGTTGGAGAAGTCCAGAGAAGCCACGAAGGATTAGAAAAACTGTGGAGTTATCTCAAAGACACTGATAACGCACACACGTTTTTTTTTAAAAAAAGTTACCGGCTGGTGAAAAAGACGTTGTCGCAAAGACTCAAGGAAGAAGCGTTAAAAGCTCAAATGTTAATTCATTGCATTGATGATGGAGATGTTGTTTATGAAATTAAATCATGAAAACTAAAGACTGCCAAGAAAATATAAATATATATCATTGCACTCGTAGACGAAATAAACCATTAAAAGAAAAGCAGGATCAATGCTGTGCAAAGTTATCTAGATGTTGTTCAAAACAGTAGGGCTACTGAAGAAACTACAAAATGGGTAAATCATTCTTAGATGAGACAAATGCTACACTTGTCATCAAGCGGGACATTTCAACAAAAATTGCCAACAAAGAAGACCAATGCAGTGTTAAAATTGTCAAGAGATAGGGCTCATCTGTTAGAACTACCCTAATAGACAGCCATTGGTTTGTTTCTTGTGCTGCGAAAATGGATATAGACGAACTCAATGTCCAGAGATACGCTGTAAAAATATGGCAGGAAAGACTATCTAGCAGCAGAATGTTTAGTGAATTCTAGCAGTCAGAATAATGGTTACAACAATGGAAGATCAAGAGTGCAGAACAAGTATTGGAAGTTTAAAATCAATACAATGAACGAGGATGAAGTGCGTACAGTTGATGTTGATTATAAAGAAAAAGACGATAAGTCGTACCCAAATGACTAGGCTCCGCCAATGGGGAAGTTAGTGAGAGCCAGATGCCTTTGATCTTAAAAGATAATTTCCATGGATTTGGATGCAAGCTGGATGTCTGAACGATGAATAAGGTCAATGGATTTTTCAAAAAGAATTTTGAGTGAGAACTCTATGTTAACGCATTGACTGAGGATGTGAAGTCGGAGATAAGTTATCGTAAAATGCAAGTGCGCTTGAGTGTTACAGTGGAAATTCAGAGGAAACAGGGGAAATGTTTGTTAGATACAGTAGCAGGTGTTAATGTTATGAGAAGGAAGTTTTATAAGGATTTTAATAATTTGGTGTTAGAAAAATGTGATATCAATTTGAGAGGTACCAAAGACGGATAATTGAAAATGTTGGGTAAAATAGAGGTATAAATAGGTATGTCAGACCAGAAAAGTATTATCATTTATTGTCGTGGAGAGTGTGGTTTCAGAACTGATTGGAGGCGTATTATTCACGAATATTTTCAAAGGAACGAATCACAAGACAATAATGTATCAAGAGAAGCAAATGGAAGTGTTTGTAACATTGAGGCGAAATTTGGCGAGCTGATAAGGCCAGCAGAGAGATTAAAAAGAGCGATATATTACATAGGTAAAGTAGATGTTAAGCTGGTAAAGGTCATTCAGAAACAGGCAGAGGTATTCATGGCTGATAAATGAGATATCAGAAGATATTAATAGTTTAGTCAAATATAATACTAAGACAAATGGGGAGCCAAATAATTTAAAACCGTTTAAGCAATCAATGCACCTAGAAGATAAATCATGGAGACTATTAAAAATGTCTATGATATTTGGAAGTTTAATTCACCTTGGAACACACCAGTTATTTGTTTGTGGAAAAAAGAGAAGAAGGATATTTATTTTTTGTAGTTTTGAATAAATTTTGAAAGTCTTGATTTCTTTTCGATTTAACAAACAAATGCAAAATACTAAAAAAGTAAAGTATACAATCACGTATCAATTTTCTATTAAATCTCTGTTTCATAACAACAAACTCTTCCTTTAATTTAACAATTCCAAAAAGTAATAAACTATTCTTTTTAGTCTCGAGGTTAAACGAAATATTTGGATGTAAGGGATCCAAACATTTCAGAAAGGAAGACATTTGATCTTTTCTGAACAGATTAGAAATATATCATCAACAGAAAGCACACAAGATAACAGTTTTGATCCAGTGAACTAATTGATCGTATCATCAGTATTACGCAGAAACTAGAAGTAATTATTTGTACTAATGGTGATCCCATAGTGGGGATTGTTTTACCGGTTTTCGGTTTACAGGTAAACCGGTAAATCTACTAAAAACAGTTACTGAATTTACCGGTAAATATCCCGTCAATTACCGGTAAATGTAAGAACTAAATTAAAGATATTAAAACCGAGAAATATTTTAAAAAATCTAATAATATTATTAATTTAATTGTAATAAAAAGACAATTAGTTTTATTATTTACGTGTGAACACACTTTTTAGTTCATATTCATTTTAAATAATCGCTTTCATTTCAAATCAAGAAAGTAAATTTCTTTTGATTTTTATCAATTGAGGTAAGTGCAATTGCAATGTATTGCAACGCATTTCATTTTTTGGTCATTTTTTACTTAATATAATTTTTAATAGTGTATGCAATAAAAGGACCCATGAAATATAATAACTTTAAAAAAGAAAATCAAACAAAAAAATTATCGAGAAGTTATTTTACAAAGTGTACTGAGGGTAATGTATGAATATGCAATATCGAATGTTGTGGTAAATCAGTCAAGAGTAAGAGCAGAAGCACAAGTGGCATGCACGTTCATCTCAGAACCCAGCACAACATTAATTGGTTGTATTTAAATTTAATATTTTTTAAAATAACTTTCTGAAAACCAGTAAATCGGTAATACTACAAACATTAACGAATTACCAGTAATTATATTTTCCGGTAAATTTGCAATCCATATCCCATAGCTAGACCATCAACTCTCTTCTACCAACAATCTTTGAAAGGAAAATGAACATTTTATCTAGCAAAAATCAAATCATATTGAAATGCTTTGAATTTATGTTCTGGTCTTATCTATAAATTCGTGTTGTATATGTAACTCTTAAAACTTGTTGATAGTTTTTTAAATGAAACAACAGTTACATATTAGATTATGTAATCAGAATGATGATGATGGATATTCCGTCAAAATATATTGCCCTAATAAATTTTTTAATACGAAATGACGTTTTTTACCACGTTTTTATTAGCTTGGTTTCTTGTCTGTTTGTCTGTTTGTCTGGAACAAATCTTGCGATTGATTTTTCGACCACTTTCAGTCATCCAATTCAGCTGAATTAATAATTTTTTCTAATTTTTTTTGCAAAAAACCACTTTCGATTATCTACAAATTTATACACTGTATTAAATAGCAATCTTTTCGTTTATTTTCATGAATGAAGTTTTATACAGGCTTGCTTCCGATGACAATACAATTTGATAAAAAAAATTTGAAAAAACAATTCCTAAATGATAACTAAAAATAGTTAAATAATATTATTAATAAAAAAATTTTTTTATAAAAACAACCACGTTTTTCAAGCATTACCAATGCACTAAAAAGAGGAAAATAATTTTTT